>JASDQU010011623.1:119491-133166 GCA_032191745.1 Picea mariana | reverse complement strand
ATCATTAATGAAATTAATTACTTACTGTAGAAATAACCATCAAAAGAATCAAGTATTTATTGGGCAATGAAGCACTAAGCATGCAAACTAATTCCAAATACTTTAGCACAATCTTTGATGGTGAATTAGGGCTGCAAAAAGATGTTTTCAGATATTTTTCAAATAATCCAAATGGTCATAGAAAATATTTTCTACATCAACAACTTTTACCCTAAGGAATTAGACAAACAATTGCCCAACAATAGCCAACATCAAGTAGATTAACAATAGCAACTTTCCAATTATTTCCAATGCTAAAAGAGTGAGAAATTAAGCTTGAAAAAGAGAGTTTACAGTAGCCCTAATGGATATAGCATAATATTGTAACAAAAAAAAGATATCCTTGAACAATCAAAACACCCTAGTGGCTCAAGCAAGCGATTAAGGCAAATGATTGATTCCACTTTGAAAAGATTCAATATCTCGTATTTTAAATGCAAGTATTTATTCCTCCAATGCAACAAAAGATTAGTGCCTTTCCAAATGGGTTGTGGATTTTTCTTATATTAGGTTAGGACTACTAAATCTTAAGGGGTGTAATCCCTTTTACTACCTTGAGATAACAATCCTAACAAGGTAAAGTCTAGGAGGGTGTAAGCCCTTTTACTCATCCTAGCAACATTTGCAGTAGTCCTTTCAACAAACAAAAATGAAAAAAATTGGTGGAGGGTGTACGCCCTTATACTCCTCCAAGGATCTAACCAATAACAAACATAGAACAAGAAAGAAACCTAACAAATGCATATTTGCCTTACCAATTCCAAGAAAATGCCAAGACAAACCCTAGTTACGAAGAATTTTCATCACCAAGGAAAGAGAAAGAAACTCCAAGAGATAGAGCACCACTTCCTTCCATAATACAAGAGATAAACCATATCACAATAGAGAGAGAGGATGAAATTTCCCAAGTAGGGAGAAAATTTCAGCCAAGTATCCTTCTCCACATGGGAGAGCTATGATAAAAATGAAATAGAGATGATCTTTATTTATACAAAAACATCTAATATGAGTTTGTCGACAAAACTTAGGGTAAACCACAAAGTAAGGGAACAACAAACCTTACTTTATCACAATAATAATATGTAATTATTAATTTTCACATGAAAGAAACCCTAAAAGTAAAACATGACCCTTCTAGGGCAACGTTTTGGCATTTAGAAGCAAAACGTGGGGTCAAGGATGAATGTGCCAGGCCTCAAAATCCCATGTTTCCTCATGCCAAGTCTGTCCTCCATGACCCAAGGCGCTCTTTCTTCAAATTGTGCCATGTGTCCTCATCAACACCAAACCCTAACCCATGCATGACATCAAGCCCTCAAAGTGTGTCGGTTTGGCCTCTAGAGGAAAAATGTTGGGATAGTTGCGGCATGGATGAGGTCCTCTAAGGAATCTCTCAAGACTCCAAAGGCTCTCATCAACGTTCGGTGTGTGGGACATGGTATCCAATCCATGGGCTTCAATCCCCAAGGAAGCCCAATCTAGGCTTGTTCTTCCAAATATGTCCACCAAGCAAGATCCTGCAAAGACAATGAATACATCCTCTAAGGATATCAAGTCAAATGCATCATGATGAGTAAATAAATTCAATAAAATATCCACCGAAAATTGTGTATCCAAAACGACTTCATCAAACTAAACAATTTCTCAAAGACCCTATGCAACTTGCCAAGTTTAGGTATGGGAGGGTTGGCAAGGTGGTCCCTATTGTATGAATCGTCCCCTAGGTCAAGGAGTGTTTCCCAGGAGAAACCCCTCTCTAAGACATGTGGAGAAGATGATAAAGATGGGGGGAATTCTTTTTGGGCATGGGGTTCATGACATACAATGGATTGTAGTGTCTCATTTATGGGTTCCTTTGTAGAGGGTGTGTTGCACCTTCATTTTCAATGCATCCTTTTTTCAAGCCCATTTATTTCCATTGATTAATTTAGGTCCAAACAATGGGTACTCCTTAGGGTGAATCGATTAGATTGGGGGACAGTACAAAAGTGTCACTTGAAGGGAGAAGTACACATAGTTCCATGGGGGTATAGTCTAGCTTGTAACACACTTTGTGTAAATCCCTCAACTAAGTGGTACATTTATGTTATGTGTTCTCTTTTGTAGGTCTTTGATTTTTTAGGAGAAGCATTTCATTTCTCTCAAGACCTATTTGGGAGAGCATATGGAAGGTTCATAATTAGGATTTTATATTTTTCCATCTATCTCCCCTCTGGTCCTTGAGTCCCTTCTTCCCGTGAAATGAGGGACAATCCCTTCTTGGGTCAGTGCATCCAAAAATCCCAAAAGGTAAGGACATGAGGGGATGAAGTGTGGAAAGTATGGTCAGGAATGGCACAACAAATAGTCAAGGGGGCCTCCCAGTAGCAAACCCATCCCTAAGGGTGACCACTTACTAAAGCATAATGTTAACCACCAAGGTGAAACAAGGTAAAGAGCATAAGGTGCAAAGAGGCATTACATAATCAAAAGAAGATTCAAATGTAGCACACTCAAATGCCTCAAATATTGAAATGATACTCACCATAATACTTGGATTTCACCTCATGGAGCAAGACCCAATGTCCTCTGAAATCAATCTAGTGTGTGGGTACCCTCATGATGAACCTGATGTGTGTGCTGGTGAAATGGGCTTCCATCCATGAAAGTGGACATTGTTGGTTAAGCCATCTCTCGATACTCCATGTCTACAACCTGTGGGCCTTGAGAAATCATCTCCTTGGTTATCCCTAGGAATTGGGGATAACATATGGTTCTTGCTTGGGGACATGCACTCATTGTTGAGTGCATGAGAAACAGAACATTTCTTGGTAGTCCTATGCCTACACACACTGAAACAACAAAACATTAAGAGTAGGATGGCTCACTCATCCTTTGTCCATATAAAAAAATCCAAAAATTCAAAAAAACAACTAATCTAGAAAAGAAATTGTTTATCGTTTTTCATATATATGATGAAAAGAAACATGTAAATCAATAATGCAAGTAGAGAAAAATGAAAATCAAAGATGAAATGCAACAAAACTACCATGAGAAATCAATATGAAAATGCAAGAAATCAGTATGGCCTACCTATTTACCTGGGGCCATGGGGCCTTGAAGACCAGGTGATAAGTAATGTTAGGTGAAGTCATACAACCAGTGCAGCCATATGTCCATCACTGCATCAAGGTAACTCCCCATGTGCTTAATCATGTGATACCACAAAGATAATTTGAGCACATAATAATCATGAACATAAACAGACATAAAATCAATCATGAAAACAAATTGATGGATATGGTTGGGAGGGAGGAGATCCTCCTGGAAAGAGAAACCACAAGCCTGATCATCCAGAAAATCCTTCTTGAAGTGATAACCCCAAGCTCGATCAAGCCATCTCTGAAGAGGAATACCATACATATATTATGGTTCATCTTCATCTGTGCACAAATATCCACTGCGTATCAAAGATTGAGATGAGATGAGAGACCAAAATAAAACCACATGGCTTCCTGGAGAAGAAGATAAGAGGTAAGGGATATTCTCATGTACATAGGGAGAAAAGCGTTGCCTCTTCACCTGGGAGACCTTGTAAAAATCCTCAAGATGAAAATACTTCCTCTTTGTAGAGAGATCCTTTAATTGCTTTGGAATCTCCACGTCCTAATGTTCATTTAAAATTGAGGATGAAGTTGTCTGGGAGTTCTCACATAACAAGTCTGCATCCTCAAAAGGATATGCATCACAACTCCCAAGGGATGACTGAAAATCACCCTGAAGACACTGTGACAGGTCATCCTCGAATGGACAAAACAAATATGTAACCATTTCATCGTTAGTTTTCCAAATATTTGAATCATACATACATGGAGATAAGTCCTCTGAAGATGAAAACTCAACCCCCTTTTCCTGAGAGCTACCATCAATGTTATAAATGGGGTCTCTATAAAAAATGAGATGACCAAAATCCCATCCGTGTCTCCCAGTCTGTATGAAAGTGTCTATATTCTCATCAACCATATCCAAGGTTTCTTTCATAATACCATTAGTACGACTGAAAATGACCATCTCTTTGTCTTCATGTGCAGGAAGAATAGAGGATGGGGTGGCTTCAATTAGATCTTCAAAGTCTTCATCATTGCGACTAGTTGCTTCTTCAACTTCATGTACATGAGGATAGAAAGGCTATACAACCTTACCGTCATCAAGCAAGAGAAAATATAACGATGTCTGACAAGGTTTCTCAACATATTGCACCTCATCAGAATTCCTTTTTCTCTTCATGGACATGGTCCTCCATCACCTCTTAATCACAAGAGGCTTGATCCTTAATACATAGTGCTTTGTTTTCCTTTTTTCAAAAGTATCTATTGCATCCAATGGATCCCCTAATAATTATTCACTTCCAAATTCAAGGAATAAAGTATCATCGGGATCCTCAAAAGGGTCACAAATCATAATTTTCTATTCTTGATGTGCAGGAGGAACAAAGGCATGGAGCACTTCATCTTCATCAAATGTCTTATCTAGATCTTCAACATGAGAAACTTCATCAAGATATTATTGGTTACAAATTTGTTCATATACATTTCCTTCAAGCATTTCTTCATCTTCAAGGGATAGTTCTTCATCAGTTATTTGAAATAACTCTTTTACACGATTCATCAGTTCCTAAGCAACTTTATTAGCAACTTTTTCCTTTTCCATCTGTAAAATTTCCCTCCTTGAGGCATCACAAGTTCTAGATGAGGGTTCTTCCCATGGTGTCATAACTCCATTGACCAAAAAGGTACCTCAATGGAATCGTTAGATGCGATCAAGGATCATCAAAGGATGAAAAGGGGGAAAAGGGAAATGTGGGTTGTTGGGAAGGTGGAGTCGCCAAATAAGCTTCAAGAAGATATCATCAATGGTGGAAGGGTAATTTCCTTCAAGTGGATTTGCTATGAAATCTAGAGGAAAATGATTTGGGATGGAATCTTGTCAAACTGTCGTTAGGGCACGAAAGAAGATTCAAAATCCTCCCCGACAATGACACCAACATGTTATCACGCAAGTTGTAGGTTGGGAAAATCCCAACCCAATCCATAAGATGGAGACAAATAAGGGAAAAACTACCCACTGTCACCTCAAATAGGTACTCTCGTCACTTTAGAGGTGAAGTGATCACCTCAAGGGGGGAATCACGGGTGACCCTAGGGGGAAATGAGACAGAAAGTGGTACTTATGAATGGATGCCCCTATAGGTCAAGCTTCCAAGTGTAATATGGATTTTATGACATGTCTTGAAAGTGTTTTAAGGTTTCCAACTCTTTGAGCACTTTCATAAAGTGTGTGTACTTGCATGAGACACAAGAAAAGTCAAGAGTACGAGGTATGTGTTAGGTGGAAAAAAAATTTAAGCTTGTTGTCCCTATTTGCAACAGTATATATATATCAACAGTGAAATCAATTACTTACTGCCGAAATAACCATCAAAAGCATCGAGTATTTATTGGGCAATGAAACACTAAACATCCAGGTTAATTCCCAAAACTTTAGCACAAGATTTGATGGTGAATTAGGGATGAAAAAAGATGTTTACAGAGATTTTTCAGAGCATCTAACTGGGTGTATAAAAAAATTTCTATAGCAAAAAATTTTACCCCAAGGAATTAGCGAAAAAAATTCCCAACCATAGCCAAAATCAAGTAGATTAACAATAACAACTTTCCAATTATTTCCAACGGTAAAAGAGTGAGAAATTAACCTTGAAAAGGAGATTTTGCAATAGCCCTAATGGATTTAGCATAATTCTGTAACAACAACAAGATTTCCTTGACCAATCAAAACGCTCGTGTGGCTCAAGCAAGCAATTAAGGAAAATAATTCAATCCACTTTGAACAGATTCAATTTCTCGTAAATTCATGTATTTCAATGCTAGTATCTATTTCTCCAATGCAACAAAAGATTAGTGCCTTGAAAAATAGGTTGTGGATTCTTCTTGCAGTAGGTTAGGAATACTAAATCTCAAGGAATGTAAGCCCTTTTATTCCCTTCAGATAACAACCCTCACAAGGTAAAGTCTAGGAGGGTGTAAACCCTTTTACTCCTCCTAACAACCTTTGCAATAGTCTTGTCAACAAACAACAATGACAAAACTCAGTGGAGGGTGTATTCCCTTATACTCTTACAAGGATCTAACCAATAACAACTATGGAATAAGAAATAAACCTAACAAATGGAGATTTTCCTTACAAATTCCAAGAAAAAATCCAAGACAAACCCTAGTTACCAAGAATTTTGATCACCAAGGGAAGAGAAAGAAACTCCAAGAGATAGCTCTCCACTTTCTTCCATAAGACAAGAGATAAACCATATCACAATAGAGAGAGGGGATGAATTTTCCCAAGTAGCACGAAAATTTCAGCCAAGTATCCTTCTCCACATGGGAGAGATATGATAAAAATGAAATATAGATGATCTCTATTTATACAAAAACCTCTAATAAGAGTTTGCACACAAAAATTAGGGTAAACCACAAAGTAAGGGGACAACAACCCTTACTTTTCCCCTTTTACATAATAATAATATTTAATTCATAATTTGCACATGAAAGAAACCCTAAAAGTAAAACATCACCCTTCTAGGGAAATATTTTGGCACTTAGAAGCAAAACATGGGGTTGAGGATGAATGCGCTAGGCCTCCAAAGGCCATGTGTCCTCATGCCAAGTCTCTCCTCCATGATCTAAGGAATTCTTCCTTCAAATCGTTCCATGTGTCCTAATCACCACCAAACCCTAACCCATGCATGACGTCAATCCCTCAAAATGTGATGTTTTTTCCTTCAGAGGAAAAACATTGGGCTATTAGGGGCATGGGTGAGGTCCTCTAAGGCATATCTAAAGCCTCCAAAGGATTTCATCATCGTCCAGTGTGCGGGTCATGGTATCCAATACGTGGGATTCAATCCCCAAGGAAGCCCAAACTAGTGTTGTTCTTTCAAATTTTTCCACCAAGCAATGTCCTGCAAAGACAATGAATATACCCTCCAAGCATCTCAATTCAAATGCATCATGATGAGTAAATCAAGTCAATAAAAGATCCACCTAAGAATGTGCATCCAAAACCACCTCCTCAAACTAAACAATTGCTCAAAGACCCTATGCAACTTTGCCAAGTTTAGGTATGGGAGGGTTGACAAGGTGACCTATTGGGTGAATCGTCCCCTAGGTCAAGGAGTGTTTCCTAGGTGAAACCCCTCTCGAAGAAATGTGGAGAAGATGATACGGATGGGGAGCAATTTTTTTGGGCATGGGGTTCATGACATACAAGGGATCGTAGTGTCTTATTTATGGGTGCCTTTACAGAGGGTGTGTTGCATCTTTGTTTTCAGTGCATCCTTTTTCCAAGCTCATTTATTTCCATTGATTAATTTAGGTCCAAAAACTAGGTAATCCCTAAGGTGAATCAATTAGCTTGGGGGACAGTACCAAAGACTCGCTTGAAGGGAAAATTACACATAGTATCATGGGGGTATAGTCTATCTTGTAACGCACTTTGTGTAAATCTCTTAATCAAGTGGAACATTTATGTTATGTGTTTTCTTTTGTAGGTATTTTATTTTTTAGGAGAAGTGTTTCATTGATCTCAATACCTCTTTGGGCGAGCATATGGAAGGCTCATAATTATGATTTTATATTTTTTAGCTATCTCCCTCTGGGCCTTGATCCCCTTCTTCCTAGGAAATGAGGGACAATCCCTTCTCGGGTCAGTGCACCCGAAAATCCAAAAAGGTAAGGAGATGAGGGGATGAAGTGTGGAGAGAGGAAAGTATGGTAGGGAATGGCACAACGACTCATCAAGGGGGGCTCCCAGTAGAAACAATAACCCTAAGGGTGACCACTTACCTAGGGCACAATGTCAACCACCAAGGTAAAACAAGGTAAAGAGAATAAGGTCCAAGGCGACGTTACATAATTAAAAGCAGTTTCAAATGAAACAAACTCAAATGCCTCAAATATTGAAATGATACTCACCATAATACCTGGCTTGTACCTCATGGAGAAAGAACCAATGTCCTCTAGAAACAAGCAGGTGTACAGATACCCTCATGATGAACCTGAGATGTGTGGTGGTGAAGCGGGCCTCCATCTGTGCAAGTGGAGACTGTTGATCAAGATGTCTCTTGGTACTCAATGTATACAACATGAGCTCCTCGAGACATCATCTCCTTGGCTATCCCTAGGAATTAGGGATAACAATATCCAGTATGAGAGGTTATATAGGTTATTGGGATAGCTTGTGGTTGGATCCAATGGATTTTTGGATTCAAAATCTGTGTCAGTGTCCGAGAGTGATAAGGTTGCTCAGAAGAGTGAGTTGATACCAAGGACTCAAGCTTCTTCCAATCATCTTAGAGGACTCAGCTGGTATGAAATGACATAGTTGGATTCTCAAAGGAGTGAGAAGACTCATAGAAGCATGCCTTGGATGGACATGTCTCCAGATCATAGTTCAACGCATGTAGCAACAATGGCTTCCAGTTTAGAGGGAGTAGAGGATTCTAATTCAAAGGGAGTATCTACAAGAACATATGAGATGATGAGGTTGTAGGCAGATTCTGGTGGAGGTTCTATAAGAACCTCCCTTGCTAAGAGGGAGTGTTAATTTTTGTAGCTCGGAGGTACTTCTACATTCGCGGTGCCCAACATGTAGAAGTGATTGAGCAAAAGTCTCTCTCTAGTGACTTGAATTTATAAAGTAATTTTATAAAGTTAAGTTGCGTCATTTTTATTTAATGAGTAAAAGTGACTTTATAAATTTTGGGTCACTTAAATTATTTAAGTGAACTCAACGAAAGATTAAGTCATGACTCTTGATCTCAAGAGGGAAATATTTAATCTTGATCGTCTATCTCTTTGGAGATCTAGGGTTAGAGCAGTTACTCATTAATGAGTAAATAAAAGGAGTTGTTGAGAGAATGTGAAGAGACACATTTACCAAGAGAGGTTAGAGGGAATGTGAAGAGACACATTTACCAAGAGAATGTGGGGTGCATTTTCAAGGAGAGGTTAGAGGGAATGTGAAGAAACACATTTACCAAGAGAGTTTGAGCTGAACAAAAAGAGAGGAGTAGAAAGGTGGATTAACACATATCCCAAGGAGAAGAGATCAACATTTAATACATGTCCATACAACACTAAAAGGGACCATACAATATGGATTTGGAGAGGTCCGTACAATAGTTTATGCATAGAAATCGAGGTTGAGTTATACAGATATTTCAAGGTGTTGTTTTTTGTTGAAGGACATACAGTCCGTATATGAAGGTATTGTAGTTGTGTATAGATATCGAGGATTGTTTTGCTTCCAGGAAGGAGGTACAACAAAAATATGGGCATAGATTTCGAGACAAAAGTCTGGTTTGACTTTTGTGGTCTTTGACACATTTTTCGAGGTGGACTATAGGCACAAGTTATGAGGTAAGTACTGTGTATTTGTTTGCTGAAAACTATTGTTGTTGTAAACTTAGAATTTTCCTGCGATCTAAATAAGAAGAACTCTCCTTGAATGGTTTTCCCTTCGAGGTGTTTCGAGGGTCATTACCAAGATATCTAGTGTCAATTGTGGTGATATTTTGTCTATTGTTCATTGTTATCTTCGCCGCTAAATTATTCAGATCTTAGTCATTTTTTATTTTTGTTCATAGTTCCAGGTGAATGCTTGGGTTAACATGCATTATTGTTGAATGACTATTGGAGGTTGAAATCTTGTTATTGACTAAGTGTTTGTCTAGTATTTTAACATTAGGGAAGTGTCATAGGCAACGATAACAAAGAAAAAAAAATCATGGTGAATGTGACATTAAAAAAAATAAAGTATGTAAACTAAATGTGATGCCAATTCCCCTATTGACAAGAATCGACAAAGCTCATAACACATGAATTCAAACAGGGGTTCACAAAGACAAGGTGTTTAAGCTTCTTTGGGAAGCTTTCATTAAGTGACACATAAAATGGTGTATACACCTATACGGTGATACAATATTTATTTAGGTGTAAGCTATGTAATGAATTTAATGCTATGAAAGGGTACACTCTGTAGGAAGATACACCTTATCAAGGAAAATATAAGAGTCAACTAGAATAGAGATTATTTTAGTCTTTAGATACCAAAGACAAATATTGTGTGATGAACCAACTCACCCCATTGATCAACCAAACATTGTTAATGGAGATAATAATAAGTTATTAGTAATTTAACTCTTTTTGTTATTTTATGATACTTGTCATGATTTGTTGTTCGTGATTTCAAAAGATTATATTTTTTTAATTACTTTTTAGGATGAATTTAATCTCATTGAAAGGGACGGGAAAGGTCAATTTTTATAGAATTGATATTTGATGAATGGAAATTGATTATTTTCTTTTATAAAAAAAATTATGATGGATAACCTTCAAGGCTATTCGTAATTTCAAAAGTTTATATTTTTTTAATTACTTTTTAGGATAAATTTAATCTCATTGAAAGGGACGGGAAAGGTTCATTTTTTTTTATAGAATGGGTATTGATGAATGGAAACAGATTATTCTCTTTTATAAAAAAATAAATTATGATGGATAACTTTCAAGGCTACTAGATGCCATTCAAATCAAATTTGGATTCCGATATTGAGATGGTGCGTGTCGTAGGTGTTTGATGGATAAATATTAATTATTTTCTTCCTTGGAAAGGACTTTGGATGGGTGACTTTGAAGGCGACTCGATGCTTTCCCAATCAAATAATATAAAATACATATTTTCTCCCATGGAAAGACTTTTTGTTCGTGACTTTGAAAGCGACTCGATGCTATCCAAATCAAAATTATTATAAAAGTCAGGCTTGAATGTGGACAAGATCATTCCTAGAGAGACCAAGAAAAAGCGTTCATACAAAGCCACATAAATCCACATAATTAGAATGAAAAAGCGTTCATACAAAGCCACATAATTAGAATGGATTAACATATATTTTGGATATAAAATTAATTTAATTGTTTACTATTATTAAAGGTTTTTAAGTTAATATGATTATTTTTTGGTTTTGTTTAATAGATTTATAGTTTTTTTTTTTTTGCTGGAATTTGATGAAATAAATTTATATGAAATTATAATTTTTTGTTATTTAAATTGTATTTCACATTAAGTTAATATGATTATATTTTGGTTTTGTTTAACAGTTTTATAGCTTGTTTTTTTGGTTGGAATTTGATGACATAAATCTATATGAAATTACAATTTTTTGTTCTTTAAATTGTATTTTAATTAGTTACCTTTTGCTTTTCCTTTTTATTTAAGAAAGTGATTATTATGTTAAATTTTTCAATTAATGATAACAGTTATAAAATATTTATTTAAATTTTATAAAAAATTTAATAATTTATTGTTAATACATTTTTTTTCAAATATTGAAAATATTAATGAAATATTTTATAAATAGATTAATAAAGTTGATGTAATATCATTTTTTTAATCAAATCTTAAAAAACAATTACATTAAAAATTTCAAACATTCACTCATACTAATATAAAGGTGGAGAATTACATGCTTCATTCAAAATGGCTTTGAAAATTTTAATCTCCTCTAAATTTCATCTAGCAAATAATCCAAATTTGATATAGTTGCTAGTTGTTTAAGAATGAATGTTTTGAAAAATTTGATGTAGTTGCTAGTTGTTTAAGGATATTTCGAGGTTTTGGGTCCATTCACAGACCATTACAACCTTGATCTAGTAAATAATCTAAATTTAATAATAATAATAATAATAATAATCCATTTTTAAGGTTATGACCAAGTGGGACCCCCTCCATCCAGCGATTTGACTGGTAAAGTCTACAAAGGTATACATATCCTACCCCCCTCTAGATTTGAACTTGTGACCTCTTAAGAGGAAACACATGTTCTTAACCATTAGGTCCACTCAGGCTGTATAGTGGCTAGTTGTTTAAGGATGTTTTGAGGTTATTTATCATAAATACAAATTTTAACCTTTTTAAATGATTATGAGATAGAGTTTTAACTTCCCTACACAAATTCTATTCATGCAAATAACCTATTATCATCCCTAGTATCGAGGAAAACCACATTGACCTGACTTAACTCTTGATGTCTTTTGCTCCATGATCATCCTCTATCCACTTTCAAAGTGGCTCATTGACCTGAATTAACTCTTGATGTCTTTTTCTCCATGATCATCCTCTATCCACCTTCAAAGTGGCTCTTGACTTGGTTCCCTTATGTACCTTGCCACTACAAAGATCGTTTGCCTGCGTGAATTTAAAGTAAAGTTTTATAATTACGCCTAAGGCATTTTTTTAGGGGATTTCACTCTCGGATTTTTGTCGTCTATCCATAGCTTATGGATACATGACACGTCGCCACCAAAGTCACCGCAAAAGTCACCGCCATCATCAAACCCTCCACAACGTCATCTGGATACATGACATGTCGCCACCAAAGTTATCGCTAAAGGCTCCAACAGATCATGGCTTAGGCAAGCGATGTGCGGCTCGGGCGAAGGAACAACGAGCCAGATTCTACATACTCTGTCGTTCTATCACAATACTCTTGTGTTGGCATCAATGAGGTGAAATTGGGGGAAGAGTCCAAATGAATTTTGAGAGCAGTGTATTGAACAGTAGATTGGAATATTGATGTTGCTTATGTCTCACTATGAAAACAAGAATATGCACGCTTATCTTCTTTGTTTCATACCTTCTAGGTTTTTTATATTGTACTCATACTTCTATACATGAACTATTTGACTTGGTCCATACTTCTATACATGAACTATTTGACTTGGTCCATACTTCTATACATGAACTATTTGACTTGGTCCATACTTCTATACATGAACTATTTGACTTGGTCCATACTTCTATACATGATATGAAATAGTTTCAAATATTTACTACCAAATACCTATCAATCATACCTTGAACTAAACACCTTGCAACAAATCATTTTTCTACTCATAATTAATATACCATTACAATGCTACTCATAAAATAATATACTTATAAAAAAAACTTAAAAACAAACTATATTATTCTTTTCGGCATTGCATTTTCCCGGTTAGAGGGTATGCCAATTATATCAATTTTATTTTAAGAAATAAGACTAAATTGCATGTCAGCGTGGTGAAAAAATCGATCAACCAAAGATATTCATTGTTATATTTTTTATTAATTAATTTAACGAGTTACCTTCGGTTAAATACTTTATATCCTTTATTTGAAGATTCAGGGGATGCCAATGAAATCAACGTAAGAAATTTAATTAATCTCTTGAGAAAAATAACTTTTGTTTAGAAAACAAAAAACTCTCTCTAACTTTTAACTTGTATAGATTAATTTAATAAAATACTTAAGTAAATAAATATCTATTATCTATCATACAAAAGATCACAGGCTTTACGTCTTCCAGAGATAACCAGGGTATTCTGAAGAGGTCGTGCGTTTTCCACGCAAAACATAGACTTAATAGTCTCGGCGATGAATTAAGATATCCGGTAGAGGTCGTACCGGCTCCACGCACAGGGGTTCGGTTCAGAATGGAGACGAGAGCCCACCCACGGTTCAGCTTAAGGCTTATATTTGCATGCACCAGGGTTGACACTTGTCACCCTGG
>JASDQU010011623.1:75925-87002 GCA_032191745.1 Picea mariana | reverse complement strand
CAGAAAACTCGAAGGTTTTTCATGATTATAGAGTCTGGAAAAACACTTAAAAGAGAACTCTCTCAGTTCCTTTTTCGTATAGTTAGTCTCACGAGGTAGAAAAAGAGATAAACTATCGCTCAATAGACATTTTCTTCAAATACTTTAACGAGCGTGAAGAGAACAAGGCCGCTCAGTAATCTTTTCACATTTAGAGAGTTTGAAAAGAACTTAAATATGACTCCAATGTTGTCCTTTTTCGTAATGTTAGTCTCGCAAGGCTGAAAAAGAGATAAATTATCACTCGAAAGACGTCCTTTCAAACCATTTAATGAGTGAGAAAGGAAGCAAGATCACTCGACAATATTTTCATGTTTAGAGAGTCTGAAAAGACTTAAAGGAGTCTGATGAACATGGACTAACACGGGTTTAAGACAAGATATTTGTGATGGCGGACTCTCGAGGTGGATACTTCCCTTGAACACTGAGGCATGACAGGAGAAACATGACATGGACCAAAATTTGACGATGCAGTGGATGTTGTGACTTACGTCAGGTGACCCAGAGGAGTGAAAGAAACGCAAAGGATTGGCTCAATGCAGAGGTTCAACGGATTATAATGCATGCAAAAGACAAAGTGCCATGTTCAAGGGCAAATCTAAGAATTACTTGGTAATGTTCTCAAGAGACTGCTTGGCTTGCTTCTTTCAAATTTTCCCCCATCTAGATAGACGAGTACCTCTTTTTGATTTAATGATCTCGAGAAGGGTAACACATGCTTGATATAACTCACCTTTAGTAAGTTCCTCTTCCTTTGTTTAACGCACAGGAAGAAGTAAGGGTTCAGTCTTGTATGGGCCTATCGATGTTTGTTTTAGTGAGTTCAAAGAAAGAAAACTGGAAGGTTTTTGATGATTATAGATTCTGGAAAAACACTTAAAAGAGAACTCTCTCAGTTCCTTTTTCGTATAGTTAGTCTCACGAGGCCGAAAAAGAGATAAACTATCACTCAACAGACGTTTTCTTCAAATACTTTAACGAGCGTGAAGAGAACAAGGTCGCTCAGTAATCTTTTCACATTTAGAGAGTCTGAAAAGAACTTAAAGATGACTCCAATGTTTTCTTTTTTGTAATGTTAGTCTAAAAAGGCCGAAAAAAAGATAAATTATCACTCGAAATATGCCCTTTCAAACTGTTTAACGAGTGGGAAAAGAAGCAAGATCACTCGACAATATTTTCATGTTTAGAGAGTCTGAAAAGGGCTTAAAGGAGACTCCAGAGGGTTCCTTTTTCATGTGTCCATAAAGGTCCAAAAAAGAGATAAAAGTCTACCCGAATGCATTCTCATGTATTTATGAGCACGAGAAAGAACAAAGACTAAGCTCGGTATGCCCCCAGCATGAAAGCTAGTGGCTTAACTCCAGAATGATCAGCAAAGGTTGGAGACATGCCCTCCAAGCTTCGATTCATTCACCGGCACTGTGGTCGTCACCAAGTTCTCTAGTAGATGAGAAAAAGGAGAAGGGTGGATGAAAAGAAGGTTCAAGAGAGGTGACTGTTTCATTTTTGATGAGCTTGACATAGAAAAAGAACTATGCTCAAGGCCTCTGTTTCATTTTTTAACGAGCTTACCACAAAGAAGAGAAACTATGCTCGTGGTTACTTCTTGATCATGGCTTTCGAGAGGATAATGCTCTGGAAGGGTACCATGTCAATGGACAAAACTCGGTCATGGCTTCTAAGAGATCTTCACTGGATGGAAGACAATCACTCTGGAAGGAACACATGTCGAGGGTCGTGACAGGGGTAAAGAGATCAGGCTCCAATAACCCTACCAAAGAGATCGCCATGTCAACTACCGGATCCAAATCATCAAAAGTTGAGGTCATGGGAGACAACGCCACATAATTGACATGTGGCGGGGGTGATATTATCTGCATATAAGAACCACTTAGGGAGGTAACCCAGTCGGGGTCGATGAATGAAAGTTGATCAATAGTCACAATTCTTCCATCATGAGGGAAAGATATCACACAGAAAAGGGTGGATACAAGATCTTTCATAGCATAGAAATAATCCCGCCCAAGGAGTAAAGGGAAATCCAAGGGGTTTCAGACTACCATGACATCGATAAAGACAATTTTCCTTCCCAAAGTTATAGGAAACTGAGGAAGGATCCCTAAAGGTTGACTAGTTCTTTTGTTAAAAGCTAACAGATTCTGTGTAACCAGTGCAAGCTGCGGACAAACCAAAGTGTACCAAGCAACAGAAGACAAAATACTAATGGATGCACCTTCATCTATCAGTGTTTGAGGAGCGTCCCAACCACGAACCTATATTGTGATCTAGAAAGGAATGTGAGAGGGAAGACGAGGTCCAGTTAGCGCACCCCAATCAAAAAGGATGGCTTCGGTACTTGGAGGGGGTTTCACAGGAGAAGGAGGAATGCCCCCCGGCACGGTAGAGTCTGTATTAACAAGAAAAACATGGGCAGCATCGGGTTTGCTCTCTAGAAGGAGAGTAGGATCGACCGATGATTGGATCTGATCAACCAATGGTGGACTTCGATTGACCACTTTAGCACTCTTCAGAGAAAGAGTGGGACTGACCGAGGAAGGGACTGGATCAGTCACTTTGACTTTCCTCCTTGGAGGAATGGTATCGACCGATGGCGAAACTAGATCGACCACTTGAGTTTCATTCTCCAAAGGAAGAATGGGGTCGACGGGTAGAAACAGATCGACCACTTTGGTGTCACTCTCTAACAAGAGAGTGGGATCGATCGAGGATGAAAACAAATCGACCACTTTGGTGTCACTCTTTTGATGAAGAGTGGGGTTGATCGATGATGGAACTAGATCAGATACTTGGGTTTGTGGTTCAATCGAGGAGGAAACTATATTGACCACCTGATCAACCGGACTGATCGGGGATGGAACCGGATTGACCAGTCCATCAACCAATGATGGGTCGGAGGAAAACTTACGATAACCTTTTAGAAGTTGAAGTTTTTCCGAAAGAGAAGAAGCCTGGTCCATGTGAGGACAAAGGTGAGAGTAATTATTACCTTTACATAACATGCAAGGGAACTTGACAATTTTCTTCTTCTTACAAACCTTAATGTCACTAGTTGACGGTGTATCATCGGCATGTCCAACAGAAGACGATGACGTGGAGGACCACATTTCTAAGACCTTGATAAGACTAGGGCAATCCCTCAGAAAGTCGTCACCCTTACAAAGACTGCAAGGGAATTTGGGTTTTGGATTCTTCATTTTAATCTTGTTGATCTCACAACACTCCCAGTACTATTAACAATAATTGGTTTCTTAGAGCCAACATCTGATGTTGTTGGGGCCTTTGTCCTTTTCGGGTTCTTCTTCTTCTTCTCTTTTCGTTTCTTCTTCTTCTGATCAACCTAGCTACTTGATTTAGAGCTTTCACTAGGCAAAGAAGGAGAAATGGAAGGAGACTTAATGGGCGAGGAAGGGGAAAATTTGATGTGAGGTTGATATGTGGGTGGTGTACCGACATCTAAAGTATTAGGTGTGGTTGAAACATTAGGAGGATTCAGGATCACTGGAGTGGGGAACAACCAAACTAGTAATCCAATAGTGAGTCCTAGAAGACTCAGTGTGGCAACATATGGAGGACCAAAGTTTCCAAATGAAGGAAAGGTATAAGGTTCCCTAGGAAAAGGGGTTCCTCCATTGGTACTCCCAAGATTCGATGCCATTATCACTGACTCGACCTAAGGTCCACTAAGTAAAAAAAACAACACACGCTACGAATCTAAGAAGCAATCAATCAAACAAACCTTCCTATGATGAAATCCAATGTCGCAAGATCAAAATAGGAAGGGGGGGGGATAGAGTGGGTGGATCAGTTATGTTGGCGACCTGCTTAATGGACTTACACCTTGGTGCAAGCTTCCACACAGTAATTGTGGATTTACCCTCTAAGGAGCCCGAGTGAGTTTGACCAACGTCTGTTTCAGGTACAGTGAGACATCCCTTCACTGTCACCTTGTGTGAGACCCTAAATATTGTGGCTACTAAGGTCACCAACTCGTAGTCAGCCCCTGGGAAGGTACAGTCGACAGTCCAGTCGAAACATATGGGCAGGATAACAAGTCTGAAATCAGCTTGAAAGGCTCCCACACCTAATCATGGGTATACCTTCCAGTGATCCCCAATATACGATCCGACCACTACAAACAATTGAACCACGGAGGGATAATCTCTATAACTCACCCAAATGCGACCTCGTGCGTAACCCCTATGTGAGAGGGGGATCCCAACAAGCCAATACGACAATTGGATTTGACTCTCCCTACCACAAGATACTAATTTTGTTCGATATCTTTGGAAATTTATCTTTTCAACCTATTCCAAAGCCCTACACCTTAAGCTAATGTAGGTTTGCTAACAAAGATGTAAAAAGTCTGATAAATTTTAGTTAAGCGTTGATTTTAATGGCTTTTGTTTACTCAGAGGGTGTACAAAAGTGAAACTGATGGAATGATGACTCAATTCCCAAAAATATGCATGAAATATGATAAGCAATCGTTTCTTTTCAATGAATACCTATTTAAGGGAAAGAGGAAGAGTCATTTTCACTATCAAACACTCGATAAGGAATGCCCTCAATCAATTTCAGAAATGCAAACTAATATGCAAACTAATCACTAAGATGTACTTTTCTCGTTCTCATGTGAATGATGATCAATTCAATGCAAAATTTCTCTTGCCAACTACCCTTTCAGATCAAGGAGATTCAGACAAGAAAATGCAGATTTTGCACAAACAACACACCCTTTTTTTGTGATCAAACAAGAGAAAGAAAATCAAAAACGCAAAAGGAAGGAGAAAGAGATTGGATCATATGACCTCAAACAACCAAGTGAGAAGAGTTACAGACTTTTGATGTCTTTCACTAGAGTTCCCGCTTAGTCGGATAGGAGAGAAGAAAGCAAGGGATCAATTTCAAGCTTTCAACAACAAAAACTCAAAAATAATGAAGAAGGGCATAAAATATGAACAAAAAGGTGTTTACTTCTCAAGAGGAAGCATGTCAAAGGTCAAAAGAAGAAGCATTGAATCACAAAGCAGCTCAACAAGTGAAAAAACAGGGTTTGGACCTCCAAAACATGCAATTTTTGAAGAGATTTTGGGCAAAAAAGGGTTGGCGCTCTGGTATAAGGGCCACTAGAGTGTTATAAAGCTCTGTCTAACACTTCCATGGAGTGTTGGCACTCTGCTAACATGGGCAGGGGGGTGCCAGGCTCAAAAACTCATAAAAAAGTCTAAAAAATCAAAATTTCAATCAAATTTAGACAGTCAAGCTAAGTGTGATGGGGTAAAGAGTCAATTAGCAAATGCAATCAGATATAAAGGGGTGAACAAGGTCTGAAAGAAAAAATGTAAGACAAGGTCTATGAGGAAAGACAAAACCAAAAGTTTCTATGTGATTCTCCCCAGTGGAGTCGCCAGTTTCTGTTGAAGGAAAATCTCCCTGTGGACAGGTAGATCGCCTCAAAGAGATAGACTCTTAACTCTAAGATATAAAGTGATTATCATGGTCACTAACTTCCTTTTATATCTAGGTGGACTAGTGTGCGAGGAGGAAGGAGAAAAGAAGTACCTTTTACCGGTGTTTGTCCTTGCATGCTCCAAGTTGAGCTCCAATCTTTCGCTCCTCGATGAACCCTGTAGACAAACGATAGTACAATAACTTCCTACTCTATTGATATTAGCTTGAAATAAATCTATCTATCAGAGACAAGCTCATGTGAGATTAAACACAATCTAGAAAGAAACAGGCCAAATGTGTCATATTGATGAGAACAATGACAGAAGTAACTTACAACTGTAGATGTGAATGCGACAGCTTCGTCAAGTCCCCTTTGTCTGACCCTTGCTCAAAATATCCACGATCCAAGTGACAACAACTTTACTGATTACTTTCCTCTAGTTCACTGTATGTTTCCTATGAGATCATAGGTTTCATGCTTCCAATTATTCCCCCTTTTCACCATGATAGAGCTAGTTTATATAGGTTTAGAGAGGCTTAACCTCTTGAGGTATCTTTAGGGTAAGTTGAGGATTTCCCTCCTTAAGCCAAGGATCTTCTCCTAAGATCATGGTTGAACCAGGAATTCGAATGCAACTGCCTTCCAAGATTGAAAGATCCTCCCCTTATTCTCCTCAATAGATCAACTGCTGCCCAGAATAGGAAGCGCTCCCTCAAAAAGGCCATCAGAGCGCTATAGCACTCCCTGGTAGGCTTTAGGGGGGCACCATCACTCTAAAAATCCATAGCGCTCCCTCAAAATGGTTGTTTGGTGTTATAACGCTCCCTAGCACCTTATAGGGGACCGCCAGTGCTCCTAAGGGTGATATAAGAGAGCGCTCTCTTCTAAAACCTTAGATTGAAAGCTTCTTTCAAGTGGCAAGAGATACTTGACTTCAGTTAACCATCCCTCTTCCTTCAAATCAAGTGTTTGAGGAATTTTAAGTGTCTCCTTAGTGTCGTCATCATGGCAGTATGATTTTCTTGACACTTGTGACACTTGTAAGCGACATGCGACATTTGCGACACTTGTGAGCAACATGCAACATTTGCGACACTTATCAAAGCGAGTAATGTTGATGTGCAACAATATATACCATGTATTAAAACCAAATCATGCCAACCATATAATGCACCCAAATATCATATGTTAAAACCAAATGCCATATGATAAAAACAAATCGGGCCATATTAATCATATGCATGGGAGGAGAAGCCCGCAGGTCTGACCACGGGACTTCCGCCCTCCCTAACCACCATAGCTACCAATGCACCACCGCCATGGGACGAGGTAAGAAGTAGCAAAGTAATATTAAAATTTTCCAAGATTTGGGGGATTTCAGAGGGCACATGGCCCATAGCTTGCGCCTCCCTAAACCATTATTTTTTATCATTATTTAAATGAGACATGGGCACGACTCCCAAGGGTGTGGGAGTTTTGATGTAGGTAGAGAAAGGAATGCAGATCGAGGTGGTTCTGCACAGTGATCGAAGTGAATTTGCATGTAGACAGAGGTGGTTTTGCACACAAATCGAGGTGGTTCTGAGTTTTCACGCATCCCGAGGGCATACAGACTATACAGATCAGAGTCAGAGTATGGGAATTGAGCCAAGAAGAGC
The DNA here is from genome assembly GCA_032191745.1 of Picea mariana. Taxonomy (NCBI): domain Eukaryota; kingdom Viridiplantae; phylum Streptophyta; class Pinopsida; order Pinales; family Pinaceae; genus Picea; species Picea mariana. The sequence goes on along the minus strand of JASDQU010011623.1, from coordinate 79,832 downwards.
ATTCTAAGTCTACTTCATAAATATATCCTGTTTATACTCAAAAGTCTCAATTTTTCGCAAGGATTCCAGATCGAGCTTCAGTTTTTTCATTCGGGCATTTAGACATAAAATTGCTCAGAGAATCTTTCAGATACACAGAAAGGTATCCATGTTCATACTTAAAAGTCTCAGAATTTCATCTTGCAGCTGTTGTTGAAGTCTGTTACTGTATATGACAGACATAAATCAAAAGTCACTTTGTAAGAATTTGAATACTTAATCTATCGACCTTCCCATTTGGAAAGTGGCCCAGAGATGTAACCAGGGGGTTTGGTGAACTTCGTTACCAATTCTTGTTCATAGATGGTTTGCTTACATGTTTATGTGCTCATGTGCTTGATGGATGTTCTTTAATTTTGCATTACAAAGGTGGTTAACAGTTAAACTTCACATGCAAATAATGGTTAAAGATCTTAAATTTTAGATCAAGTTAAATTCTCAAATCAAAAAATGACCATCTCTTTGTCTTCATGTGCAGGAAGAATAGAGGCCGGGGTGGCTTCGATTAGATCTTCAAAGTCTTCATCATTGCGACTAGTTGCTTCTTCAACTTCATGTACATGAGGATAGAAAGGCTAGACAACCTCACCTTCATCAAGCAGGAGAAAATATAACGATGCCTCAAAAGGTTTCTCAACATGTTTCACCTCATCAGAATTCCTTTTTCTCTTCATGGACATGCTCCTCCATCACCTCTTCATCACAAGAGGCTTGATCCTTAATACATAGTGCTTTTTTTTCCTTTTTTCAAAAGGATCTATTGCATCCAAGGGATCCCCTAATAATTATTCACTTCCAAATTCAGGGAATAAAGTATCATCAAGATCCTCAAAAGGGTCACAACTCATAATTTTCTCTTCTTGATGTGTAGGAGGAACAAAGGCATGGAGCACTTCATCTTCATCAAATGTCTTATCTAGATCTTCAACATGAGAAACTTCATCAAGATATTCTTGGTTACAAATTTGTTCATATATATTTCCTTCAAGCATTTCTTCATCTTTGAGGGCTAGTTCTTCGACAGATTTTTGAAATAACTCTTTTACATGATTCATCAGTTCTGAAGCAACTTTATTAGCAACATTTTCCTTTTCCATCTGTAAAATTTCCCTCCTTGAGGCATCACAAGTTCTAGATGATGGTTCGTCCCATGGTTCCATAACTCCATTGACCAAAAAGGTACCTCAATGGACTCGTTACATGAGATCAAGGCTCATCAAAGGATGAAAAGGCGAAAAAGTGAAACGTGGGTTCTTGGGAAGGTGGAGTCGCCAAATAAGCTTCAAGAAGATATCATCAATGGTGGAAGGGTAATTTTCTTCAAGTGGATTTTCCATGAAATCTAGGGGAAAATGATTTGGGATGGAATCTTTCCAAACTATCGTTAGGGCACGAAAGAGGATTCAAAATCCTCCCCGACATTGACACCAAAATGTTATCACGCAAGTTGTAGGTTGGGAAAATCCCAACCCAATCCATAAGATGGAGACAAATAAGGGAAAACCTACCCACTGTCACCTCAAATAGGTACTCTCATCACTTTAGAGGTGAAGTGATCACATCAAGTGGGGAATCACAGGTGACCATAGGGGGAAATGAGACAGAAAGTGGTACTTATGAATGGATGCCCCTATAGGTCAAGTTTCCAAGTGTAATATGGATTTTATAACATGTCTTGAAAGTGTTTTAAGGTTTCCAAGTCTTTGAGCACTTTCATAAAGTGTGTGTACCTGCATGAGACACAAGAAAAGTCAAGAGTACGAGGTATGTGTTAGGTGGAAAAGTAATTTAAGCTTGTTGTCCCTATTTGCAGCAGTATATATATATATATATATCAACAATGAAATAAATTACTTACTACCGAAATAACCATCAAAAGCATCGAGTATTTATTGGGCAATGAAACATTAAACATGCAGACTAATTTGCAAAACTCTAATACAAGATTTGATGGTGAATTAGGGATGAAAAAAGATGTTTTTAGAGATTTTTCAGAGCAGCTAACTGGGTGTATACAATGTTTTCTATAGAAGAAACTTTTACCGCAAGTAATTAGTGAAAAAAAATCCCAACCATAGCCAACATCAAGTAGATTAACAATAACAACTTTCCAATTGTTTCCAACGGTAAAAGAGTGAGAAATTAACCTTGAAAAGGAGATTTTGCAGCAGCCCTAAAGGATTTAGCATAATTTTGTAACAACAACAATATTTCCTTGACCAATCAAAACACTATTGTGGCTCAAGTAAGCAATTAAGGAAAATAATTCATTCCACTTTGAACATAGTCAATTTCTCGTAAATTCATGTATTTCAATGCTAGCATTTATTTCTCCAATGCAACAAAAGATTAGTGCCTTGACAACTATGTTGTGGATTCTTCTTCCAGTAGGTTAGGAATACTAAATCTCAAGGGTTGTAAGCCCTTTTATTCCCTTTAGATAACAACCCTCACAAGGTAAAGTCTAGGAGGGTGTAAACCCTTTCACTCCTCCTAGCAACCTTTGCAATAGTCCTATCAACAAACAACAATGACAAAAGTCGGTGGCGGGTGTATTCCCTTATACGCTTCCAAGGATATAACCAATAACAACTATGGAATAAGGAATAAACCTAACAAATGGAGATTTTCCTTACAAATTCCAAGAAAGATGCCAAGAAAAACCCTAATTACCAAGAATTTTCATCATCAAGGGAAAAGAAAGAACCTACAAGAGATAGAGCTCCACTTCCTTCCATAATACAAGAGATAAACCATTTCACAATAGAGAGAGGGGATGAATTTTCCCAAGTAGCGTGAAAATTTCAGCCAAGTATCCTTCTCCACATGGGAGAGATATGATAAAAATGAAATAGAGATGATCTCTATTTATACAAAAACCGCTAATAAGAGTTTGTACACAAAACTTAGGGTAAACCACAAAGTAAGGGGACAAAAACCCTTACTTTTCTTATTTTACATAGTAATAATATTTAATTCATAATTTGCACATGAAAGAAACCCTAAAAGTAAAACATCACCCTTCTAGGGAGATATTTTGGCACTTAGAAGCAAAACTTGGGGTTGAGGATGAATGCACTAGGCCTCCAAAGGCCAGGTGTCCTCATGCCAAGTCTCTCCTCCATGATCTAAGGAATTCTTCCTTCAAATCGTTCCATGTGTCCTCATCACCACCAAACTCTAACCCATGCATGACGTCAAGCCCTCAAAATGTGATGTTTTTTCCTTCAGAGGAAAAAAATTGGGCTATTAGGGGCATGGGTGAGGTACTCTAAGGCATCTCTCAAGCCTCCAAAGGCTTTCATCATCATCCGGTGTGTCGGTCATGGTATCCAATCCATGGGATTCAATCCCCAAGGAAGCCCAAACTAGTGTTGTTCTTTCAAAATTTTCCACCAAGCAATGTCCCGCAAAGACAATGAATATACCCTCCAAGCATCTCAATTCAAATGCATCATGATGACTAAATCAAGTCAATAAAAGAGCCACCTAAGAATGTGCATCCAAAACCACCTCATCAAATTAAACAATTTCTCAAAGACCCTATGCAACTTGCCAAGTTTAGGTATGGGAGGGTTGACAAGGTGACCTATTGGGTGAATCGTCCCCTAGGTCAAGGAGTGCTTCCTAGGTGAAACCCCTCTCTAAGAAATGTGGAGAAAATGATACGGATGGGGGGAAATTTTTTTGGGCATGGGGTTCATGACATACAAGGGATCGTAGTGTCTCATTTATGAGTGCCTTTGTAGAGGGTGTGTTGCATCTTTGTTTTCAATTCATCCTTTTTCCAAGATCGTTTATTTCCATTGATTAATTTAGCTCCAGAAACTAGGTAATCCCTAAGGTGAATCAACTAGCTTAGGGGACA
>JASDQU010011623.1:45160-70458 GCA_032191745.1 Picea mariana | reverse complement strand
TGTATGTATATGTATATGTATATGTATATGTATATGTATATGTATGTATGTATGTATGTATGTATGTATGTATGTATGTATGTATATCAACAATGAAATCAAATACTACCGAAATAACCATCAAAGTCATCGAGTATTTATTGGGCAATGAAACAATAAACGTCTAGACTAATTCCCAAAACTTTAGCACAAGATTTGATGCTAAATTAGGGATGAAAAAAGATGTTTGCAGAGATTTTTCAGAGCATCTAACTGGGTGTATAAAATGTTTTCTATAGCAGAAACTTTTACCCCAAGGAATTAGTGAAAAAAATTCCCAACCATAGCCAACATCAAGTAGATTAACAATAACAACTTTCCAATTATTTCCAATAGTAAAATAGTGAGAAATTAACCTTAAAAAGGAGATTTTGCAACAGCCCTAATGGATTTAGCATAAGTTTGTAACAATAACAAGATTTCCTTGACCAACCAAAATGCTCTTGTGGCTCAAGCAAGAAATTAAGGAAAATAATTTATTCCACTTTGAACAGATTCAATTTCTCGTAAATTCATGTATTTCAATGCTAGTATTTATTTCTCCAATGCAACAAAAGATTAGTGCCTTGAAAAATAGGTTGTGGATTCTTCTTGCAGTAGGTTAGGAATACTAAATCTCAAGCAGTGTAAGCCCTTTTATTCCCTTCAAATAACAACCCTCACAAGGTAAAGTCTAGGAGGGTGTAAACCCTTTTACTCCTCCTAACAACATTTGCAATAGTCATGTTAACAAAAAACAATGAAAAAAATCGGTGGAGGGTGTATTCCCTTATACTCTCACAAGGATCTAACCAATAACAACTATGGAATAAGGAATAAACCTAACAAATGGAGATTTTCCTTACAAATTCCAAGAAAAATGCCAAGAAAAACCCTAGTTACCAAGAATTTTCATCACCAAGGGAAGAGAAAGAACCTCCAAGAGATAGCACTCCACTTCCTTCCATAAGACAAGAGATAAAACATATCACAATAGAGAGAGGGGATGAATTTTCCCAAGTAGCGTGAAAATTTCAGCCAAGTATCCTTCTCCACATGGGAGAGATATGATAAAAATGAAATAGAGATGATCTTTATTTATACAAAAACCTCTAATAAGAGTTTGTACACAAAACTTAGGGTAAACCACAAAGTAAGGGGACAACAACCCTTACTTTTCCTCTTTTACATAATAATAATATTTAATTCATAATTTGCACATGAAAGAAACCCTAAAAGTAAAACATCACCCTTCTAGGGAAATATTTTGGCACTTAGAAGCAAAATGTGGGGTTGAGGATGAATGTGCTAGGCCTCCAAAGGCCATGTGTCCTCATGCCAAGTCTCTCCTCCATGATCTAAGGAATTCTTCCTTCAAATCGTTCCATGTGTCCTCATCACCACCAAACCCTAACCCATGCATGACATCAAGCCCTCAAAATGTGATGTTTTTTCCTTCAGAGGAAAAACATTGGGCTATTAGGGGCATGGGTGAGGTCCTCTAAATCATCTCTCAATCCTCCAAAGGCTTTCATCATCATCCGGTGTGCGGGTCATGGTATCCAATATGTGGGATTCAATCCCCAAGGAAGCCCAAACTAGTGTTGTTCTTTCAAATTTTTCCACCAAGCAATGTCCTGCAAAGACAATGAATATACCCTGCAAGCATCTCAATTCAAATGCATCATGATGAGTAAATCAAGTCAAGAAAAGTGCCACCTAATAATGTGCATCCAAAACCACCTCATCAAACTAAACAAGTGCTCAAAGACCCTATGCAACTTGCCAAGTTTAGGTATGGGAGGGTTGACAAGGTGACCTATTGGGTGAATCATCCCCTAGGTCAAGGAGTGTTTCCTAGGTGAAACCCCCCTCTAATAAATGTGGAGAAGATGATACAGATGGGGGGAAAATTTTTTGGGCATGGGGTTCATGACATACAAGGGATCGTAGTGTATCATTTATGGGTGCCTTTGTAGAGGGTGTGTTGCATCTTTGTTTTCAGTGCATCCTTTTTCCAAGCTCATTTATTTCCATTGATTAATTTAGGTCCAAACACTAGGTAACCCCTACGGTGAATCAATTAGCTTGGGGGACAGTACCAAAGAGTCGCTTGAAGGGAAAATTACACATAGTTTCATGGGGGTATAGTCTAGCTTGTAACGCACTTTGTGTAAATCTCTTAATCAAGTGGGACATTTATGTTATGTGTTTTCTTTTGTAGGTATTTTATTTTTTAGGAGAAGTGTTTCATTGATCTCAAGACCTCTTTGGGAAAGCATATGGAAGGTTCATAATTATGATTTTATCTTTTTTCATCTATCTCCCTCTGGGCCTTGATCCCCTTCTTCCTAGGAAATGAGGGACAATACCTTCTCGGGTCAGTGCACCCGAAAATCCTAAAAGGTAAGGAGATGAGGGGATGAAGTGTGGAGAGTGGAAATTATGGTAGGGAATGGCACAACAACTCATCAAGGGGGCCTCCTAGTAGAAAAAATATCCCTAAGGGTGACCACTTACTAGGGCACAATGTCAACCACCAAGGTAAAACAAGGTAAAGAGCATAAGGTCCAAGGCGATGTTACATAATTAAAAGAAGTTTTAAATGAAACAAACTCAAATGCCTCAAATATTGAAATGATACTCACCATAATACCTGGCTTGTACCTCATAGAGAAAGAACCAATGTCCTCTAGAGACAAGCAGGTGTACGGATACCCTCATGATGAACCTAAGATGTGTGGTGGTGAATCGGGCCTCCATCTGTGCAAGTGGAAACTGTTGATCAAGATGTCTCTCGGTACTCAATGTATACAACCTAAGCTCCTCGAGACATCATCTCTTTGGTTATCCCTAGGAATTGGGGATAACAATATTCAGTATGAGAGGTTATACAGGTTATTGGTATAGCATGTGGTTGGATCCAATGGATTTTTGGCTTCAAAATATGTGTCAGTGTCTGAGAGTGATAAGGTTGCTTGGAAGAGTGAGTTGATACCAAGGACTCAAGCTTCTTCCAATCATCTTAGAGGACTCAACTAGTATGAAATGACACAGTTGGATGCTCAAAGGAGTGAGAAGACTAATAGGAGCATGCCTTGGATGGACATGTCTCCATATCATAGTTCAACGCATGTAGCAACAATGGCTTCCAGTTTAGAGGGAGTAGAGGATCCTAATTCAAAGGGAGTAGCTACAAGAACATATGAGATGATGAGGTTGTAGGCAGATTCTGGTGGAGGTTCTAGAAGAACCTCCCTCGCTAAGAGGGAGTGTTAATTTTTGTAGCTCGGAGGTACTTCTACATTGGCGGTGCCCAACATGCAGAAGTGATTGAGCAAAAGTCTCTATCTAGTGACTTGAATTTATAAAGTGATTTTATAAAGTTAAGTTGGGTCCTTTTTATTTAATGAGTAAAAGTGACTTTATAAATTTTGGGTCACTTAAATGATTTAAGTGAACTCAATGAAAGATTAAGTCACAACTCTTGATCTCAAGAGGGAAATATTTAATCTTGATCGTCTATCTCTTTGGAGATCTAGGGTTAGAGCAGTTACTCATTAATAAGTAAATAAAAGGAGTTGTTGAGAGAATGTGAAGAGACACATTTACCAAGAGAGGTTAGAGGGAATCTGAAGAGACACATTTACCAAGAGAATGTGGGGTGCATTTTTCAAGGAGAGGTTAGAGGGAATGTGAAGAAACACATTTACCAAGAGAGTTTGTGATCCAGGTGGATATCGGTGGCCACCCACCTTCTCCAACTAGCCCAAAACATGTTTATGGTATTTTTGGTAATTTACTATTTTTAGCAGTTTTTAACTTCTGGGGCCATTTTGAGGCCCTAAACGATGTTTTTTAGAAAATGGGGAGCAAAATGGATTATAGATCATGTTTCTCATACTGAATTTGTATTCTTTGGATAGATCTTTCCAACGAGCTATCATACGCCTAAAACGGAGATCGTATGCAAAAGTTACGACCCCGGGAAGTTGATGCACCAACTTACCCAAATGGGGCCCACATGACTTTTGGCGCTTCATCTCTCAAGGTTAGGTTTTTGGATGTCTAGGGTTTTTGACATTCCTTCTTATTGTAAAAAGGATTTCAGAGCCTCATTGTAATCATCTTCTCACGGATGTGAGTAGTCGTCACATCTCTTCTCAGAGATAAGCTACCACCATTCTAGCGAGTCTTTCACTCTGTATTTTACAGTCTCTGTACATTTATTTCATTAATAGAAATCGTGTATTACTGTATATCTGTGACTCTTGTTTTATTTACACTATATCTCTGTTATATTGTTGTCTCTCTTGCAATATCTCTAAATATTTATGTGTTATATCTTCGCTCTCATTTCGTGCCGAAAATAATCTGGATCAGTTTGTGCTGAAAAAAAAGAGAGGAGCAGAAAGGTGGATTAACATGTATCCCAAGGAGAAGAGATCAACATTTAATACATGTCCATACAACACTAAAAGGGACCATACAATACGGATTTGGAGAGGTTCGTACAATAGTTTATGCACAGAAATCAAGGTTGAGTTATACAGATATTTCAAGGTGTTGTTTTTTGTTGAAAGACATACAGTCCATATATGAAGGTACTATAGTTGAGCATAGATATCGAGGATTGTTTTGCTTCTAGGAAGGAGGTACAACAAAAATCTGGGCATAGATTTCGAGACAGAAGTCTAGTTTGACTTTTGTGGTCTTTGGCAGATTTTTCGAGGTGGACTATAGGCACAAGTTATGAGGTAAGTACTGTGTATTTGTTTGCTGAAAACTATTGTTGTTGTAAACTTAGAATTTTCCTGTGATCTAAATAAGAAGAACTCTCGTTGGATGGTTTTCCCTTTGAGGTGTTTCAAGGGGCATTACCAAGATATCTAGTGTCAATTGTGGTGATATTTTGTCTATTGTTCATTGTTATCTTCGCCACTAAATTATTCAGATCTTAGTCATTTTTTATTTTTGCTCATAGTTCCAAGTGAATGCTTGGGTTAACATGCATTATTGTTGAATGACTATTGGAGGTTGAAATATTGTTATTGACTAAGTGTTTGTCTAGTATTTTAACATTAGGGAAGTGTCATAGGCAACAATAACAAAGAAAAAAAAATCATGGTGAATGTGACATAAAAAAAAATAAAGTATGTAAACTAAATGTGATGCGAATTCCCCTATTGACAAGAATCGACAAATCTCATAACACATGAATTCAAACGGGGGTTCACAAAGACAAAGTGTCTAAGCTTCTTTGGGAAGCTTTCATTAAGTGACACATAAAATGGTGTATACACCTATACGATGATACAATATTTATTTAGGTGTAAGCTATGTAATGGATTTAATGCTATGAAAGGGTACATTGTAGGAAGATACACCTTATCAAGGAAAATATAAGAGTCAATTAGACTAGAGATTATTTTAGTCTTTAGATGTCAAAGACAAATATTATGTGATGAACCAACCCACCCCATTGATCAACCAAACATTATTAGTAAAGATAATGTTAGTAATTTAACTCTTTTTGTTATTTTATGATACTTGTCATGATTTGTTATTCGTGATTTCAAAAGTTTATATTTTTTTAATTACTTTTTAGGATGAATTTAATCTCATTGAAAGGGACGGTAAAGGTTCAATTTTTATAGAATAGGTATTTGATGAATGGAAATTGATTATTTTCTTAAAAAATTATGATGGATAATTTTCAAGGATATTCGTAATTTCAAAAGTTTATATTTTTTTAAATACTTTTTAGGATAAATTTAATCTCATTGAAAGGGACGGGAAAGGTTCAATTTTATAGAATGGGTATCTGATGAATGAAAACTGATTATTCTCTCTTATAAAAAATTTTTATTATGGATAACTTTCAAGGCTACTAGATGCCATTCAAATCAAATTTGGATTCCGATATTGAGATGGTGCGTGTCGTAGGTGTTTGATGGATAAATATTAATTATTTTCTTCCTTGGAAAGGACTTTGGATGGGTGACTTTCAAGGCGACTCGATGCTATCCAAATCAAAATTATTATAAAAGTCAGGCTTGAATGTGGACGAGATCAATTTTAGTGTGACTAAGATCACAGGAAAATTAGAATCAGAATCTTAACTTAATTAGAATCAATTTTTGATGGTGACTTTCCAGGCCACTCGATGCTATCCAAATCAAATGTGGACGCCACTCGATGCTATCCAAATCAAAATTATTATAAAAGTCAGGCTTGAATGTGGACAAGATCATTCCTAGAGAGACCAAGAAAAAGCATTCATACAAAGCCACATAATTAGAATGAAAATGCGTTCATACAACGCCACATAATTAGAATGGCTTAACATATATTTTGAATATAAAATTAATTTAATTGGTTACTATTATTAAAAGGTTTTTAAGTTAATATGATTATTTTTTGGTTTTTTTTTAACCTATATTTTGGATATAAAATTAATTTAATTGGTTATTTAAGTTAATATGATTATTTTTTGATTTTTTTTAATAGATATATAGTTTTGTTTTGGTTGGAATTTGATGACATAAATCTATATGAAATTATAATTTTTTGTTATTTAAATTGTATTTCAAATTAAGTTAATATGATTATATTTTAGTTTTGTTTAACAGTTTTATAGCTTGTTTTTTTGGTTGGAATTTGATGATATAAATCTAGATGAAATTACAATTTTTTGTTATTTCAATTGTATTTCACAGCTCGAACACTTACTTTATACATAACTAACCACTCAAATTTGTAGATCCAACAATTTCTTATCCAATTTCAAGCAAAATTAAATTGAAAATATCCCAAAAAAATTACCTTTTCAATTTTTTTTTTTATTTTGTTTACTTTTTAATTATTTACTTTTAATTTTTATTTTTATTGAAGGTTGTTGTTTTGTTTGCTTTATTTTTTAATTAGTTACCTTTTTCTTTTCCTTTTTATTTAAAAAAGTGATTATTGTTTAACATTTTTCAATTAATGATACTCGTTATAAAAAAATTATTTAAATTTTATAAAAAATTTAATAATTTATTGTTAATACATTTTTTTTCAAAAGTGATTATTGTTTTAGATTTTTCAATTAATGATACCCGTTATAAAAAAATTATTTAAATTTTATAAACAATTTAATAATTTATTGTTAATACATTTTTTTCAAATATTAAAAATATTAATGAAATATTTTATAAATAGATTAATAAAGTTGATGTAATATCATTTTTTAATCAAATCTTAAAAAACATTTACATTAAAAATTTCAAACATTTTGTATAGTTCACTCATACTAATATAAAGGTGGAGAATTACATGCTTTATTCAAAATGGCTTTGAAAATTTTAATCTCCTCTAAATTTGATCTAGCAAACAATCCAAATTTGATAATAATAATAATAATAATCCATTTTTAAGGTCACGATCAAATGGGACCCCTCTGCCCAACGATTTGACTGGTAAAGTCTACAAAGGTATACATATCCTACCCCCCTCTAGATTTTAACTTATGACCTCTTAAGAGGAAACACATGTTCTTAACCATTAGGCCCACTCGGGTTGTATAGTGGCTAGTTGTTTAAGGATGTTTTGAGGTTATTTATCATAAATAAAAATTTTAACCGTTTTAAATGATTATGAGATAGAGTTTTATCTTCCCTACACAAATGTTATTCATGCAAATAACCTATTATCATCCCTAGTATCGAGGAAAACCGCATTGACCTGACTTTACTCTTGATGTCTTTTTCTCCATGATCATCCTCTATCCACCTTCAAAGTGGCTCATTGACCTTACTTAACTCTTGATGTCTTCTGCTCCATGATCATCCTCTATCCACCTTCAAAGTGGCTCTTGACTTGGTTCCCTTATGTACCTTGCCACTACAAAGATCGTTTGCCCGCGTGAATTTAAAGTAAAGTTTAACTACGCCTAAGGCATTTTTTTAGGGGAGTTCACTCTCGCATTTTTGTCATCTATCCATAGCTTATGGATACATGACATGTCGCCACCAAAGTCACCGCCATCATCAAACCCTCCATGACGTCATCTAGATACATGACACGTCGCCACCAAAGTCACCGCCAAAGGCTCTGACAGATCATGGCTTAGGCAAGCGATGCGTGGCTCGGGCGAAGGAACAACGAGCCAGATTCTACATACTTTGTCGTTCTATCACAATACTCTTGTGTTGGCATCAATGCGGTGAAATTGGGGGAAGAGTCCAAATGAATTTTGAGGGAAATGTATTGAACGGTAGATTGGAATATTGATGTTGCTTATGTCTCACTACAAAAACAAGAATATGCATGCTTATCTTCTTTGTTTCATACCTTCTAGATTTTCTATGTTGTACTCATACTTCTATACATGACCTATTTGACTTGGTCCATACTTCTATACATGATATGAAATAGTTTCAAATATTTACTACCAAATACCTATCAATCATACTTTGAACTAAACACCTTGCAAAAAATCATTTTTCTACTCATAATTAATATACCATTACAATGCTACTCATGAAATAATATACTTATAAAAAAAAACTTAAAAAGAACTATATTATTCTTTTCGGCATTGCCTTTCCCCCGGTTCGGGGGTATGATAGTTATATCAATTTTATTTTAAGGAATAAGACTGAATTGCAAGTCAATGTGGTGAAAAAATTGATCAACCAAATATGTTCATTGTTATATTTTTTATTAATTAATTTAACGAGTTACCTTCGGTTAAATACTTTATATACTTTATTTGAAGATTCAAGGGATGCCAGTGAAATCAACGTAAGAAATTTATTTAATCTCTTGACAAAAATGAATTTTGTTTAGAAAACAAAAAACTCTCTCTAACTTTTAACTTGTATAAATTAATTTAATAAAATACTCAAGTAAATAAATATCTATTATCTATCATACAAAAGATATGTTACAATTCGTTTATATACTTGGTTCCTTAGTTCTAATCACCTTCTTTAAGCAGGAAACATGAAAAACATGATGGATCTTCGACTGACTGGGTAGAGCTAACTGATATTCCACCGATCCCACACGCTTGAGAACTGTATAAGGACCATAAAATTTGGGACCAATTTTCTGACAGTGTTCAACTTTGAGTGAAGTCTTCTTATAAGGTTGTAGTTGAAGAAACACTTGGTCCCCTTCAACAAATTTTCATTCGGAACAACCTTGATCTTCTTGTTTCTTCATGTGATTCTGAGCCATGAGAAAATTGTCTTTGAGGGAACAAACAATAGCCTCTCAGACTGTAATATTTTTGTCAACCTCCTGAACCTTCGAGACCGCTAGCATATGTGAGAGAAGCGATGGGGGATTTTGTCCATAGACTACTTCAAAAGGAGTCATGCGAGTAGTTTTATGGTAAGATGTGTTTTACCACCATTCAGCTAGTGGTAACCATTGAGCCCACCGATTTTTCCTCTCAAATGAAAAACAACTGAAATATGTTTCCAAACACTTGTTGGAAACTTCAGTCTGGCCATCCATTTGGGGTGGATAGGCAGCGATGAGATGCAATTGGGTTATCTGTAGCTTGAACAATTCTTTCCAAAAATTGTTGGTGAAAGTGGGATCTCTATTAGACACAATAGAATTATGCATGCCATGAAGCTTGAAGATATTATCCATGAAGATTTGAGCCACTTTGGAGGCGATGAATGGGTTTTGAAGAGAAAACAAATGAGCATATTTGGAGAGACGATCTATGACCACCATGATGACTAACTTATTTCTCGATTTAGGTAAGCCCACAATGAAATCCATAGAAATATCTCGCCAAATAGTAGGGGGAATTAGAAGTGGTTGGAGTGTGTCCGGAGCTTTGGTAGTTTCTCCTGTGTTGCATTGGCAGACCTCACATTCAGCCACAAAGGTGCAAACATCATGTTTCATACCATCCCAGAAAAAGGAATGTTTGACCCATTCATAGGTTTTGGTAAACCCTGAATGCATGGCTGTGGGTGAGGCATGAAGTTCAGAAATCACTATGGATTTAAGTTTTGATTTCTTGCATAAATAAAAACGGCCTTTGTAGCAAAGCTCTTCATTGTGCCAAGAGTACCCTAGAGAACCTAAAGAATTGTGTTGCAATTGGTGGATCATGCTAGAAATTTTGGGGCCTTACAGCCATTTCTGAAAAACAACTTAGAGCCAATCTAATACAATGAAGGAGAGGGAGAAAAGGGACCCGTATTCTTCATATTTCCAAGAAATATCATCGACCACTACATTTTCCTTTCCCTTCTTGTAAATGATCTCATAATAATATAAAAATATCTTGGTCACCAATTTTTGTTGTGCCAGTGATGAAATCCGTTGATCCAAAAAATACTTGAGACTTTGATGATTAGTTTTTATTTGGAAGCATCGACCCAATAAATAAGGACACCAGAGATATAGGGCATAAAGAATAGCTAACATTTCCTTTTCATAAATGGATTGGACCAAATGTCGCTATGAAACTTTTTTTCTAGTGAAGGCCAAAGGCCTGTCATCTTGCATGAGGACAACCCCAATTCCTTTCCCGAAAGCATCACATTCCAATACAAATGTTTTTGTGAAGTATGGAAGTGTTAGGATATGGGTCAAGCACATAACATATTTGAAGGATTGGAAGGCATGATCTGTAGCTGAAGTCCAAATGAAGGCATTCTTTTTAAGGATATAAGTAAGAGGAGGTGTAATTTTTCCATAATTCTGAATAAACTACCTATAATAGCCCATTAAAACCAGAAAACCATGCAATATCTTCAGAGTTTTAGGGCGAGGCCAATCCTGCATAGATTCAATTTTCTTAGGATCCACTCAGACACCATCCTTGCATACAATATGACCCATGTATTCCACTTCTAAGGCACCAAAGGAACATATAGATTATTTGAGGAAAAGTTGGTGGTTAGAGAGTAGATGGAGAATTTAATTCACATGGGAGAGATGGGATGGAAAATTTTTACTATAGATAACAGTATCATCAAATAAAACTAAGACAAAATGACGGAGAAAAGGGAGGAAGACATGATTCATAAAACTTTGGAAAGTGGAGGGATAATTACATAAGCCAAAGCGCATTACCAAGAATTCATAGTGACCCTCATGAGTTTGAAATGAAATCTTGGGAATGTCTTCTTCTTTCATACAGATCTAGTGGTAGCCAGAACATAGATATAGTTTGGTGAAGTACTGAGCACCACTCAATTCATCCAAGAGGTCATCAATGATAGGAATGGGGAATTTGTCTTTGATTGTGGTATTGTTGATGGCACGGAAATCATGACATGTGCGCCAAGTACCTTCTTTCTTGAGTACCATGACAACAGGGGAAGAATAAGGACTGGTACTGGGATGGATAACACCCACTTCTAGCAATTCATGAATAATTTTCTCGATTTCATTCTTTTGGGAAAAGGGATGACGATAATGTCAAACATTGGGAGGAAGACTACCTTGTATGAGAGGGATGGAATGATCATCGACTCCATGAGAAGGGGGAATTTCTTTGGGACTGGTAAAAAAAACTTGGTGGTGGGAGAGGATAGATTGGAGGTCGAGATGCATAGAAGGTGTATCAATATCATGAATGGAGTGGAGTTGGGATATAATTCCTGAATTACCCTTTTTGAGGAGCATTTCCATGTGATGGGAATTGATGATATCAGGGGATCCTGTTGTGATTCCTTGGAATGTATATTGTTGTCCCTCCTGTTGGAATTACATGGTTAAGTCCTTAAAATCCATGAGAATGGGGCCTAGAGTGCGTAACCATTCAAAACCAAGAACAATGTCACAACAAACCATGTCTATAGAAAAAATATGGGATTTCAGGTGACACTGACCAATTTGGAGTCACACATTTTCACATCGTCCCCCACATTTCATGGAACCACCATTGGAAATCATGAGTTGAAAATTATTGACGGAGCAGATGTAACAGTTAACTTCTTGGGAAATGTGACAATGAATAAAATTATGGGTGATACCACTGTCCACAAGGATGATGAATTTCCTATTTTTAATGTAACCAATTAATTTGAGAGTCTGGGGAGTATAGAAGCTAGTGAGGGAATTAAGTGAAATCACCAAGTCAACTTCTGGTGGATCAGAGGGTTTGGTCAGATCATATGGAAGAGGTAGTTCCTCCATAGGTGGAACAACAACCTCTTCTTCATAAATATACTCATTCACACTCATAAAAAGATTATGTTCCTTACACTTGTTCCTTGGAAAATATTTGTCATCAGAGTCATAACAAAGACCCTTGAGTTGGCGTTCAGCCATTTCATCCCTAGTTAATTTATGGATCTTGATGGGAGTTGCAGGAGGGGAATAATTGGTAGGTTTAGGGCGAGGAGGAAAGGAGGGTTTGTGGATCTGGGAGGATAGAATCTATTGTGCTTCCTTGGATCATTGAGTAGCTTCCAACCAAGTCTGGGGGTGTGCCATGAGAACATGGGCACGAATTTCATCTTTGAGGCCACTGATAAATAATTCCCTAAATAAAGCATCTGACATGCCCTCTATTCTAAAATCCAAGTCCTCAAATGCAGAAATAAAGTCTTCCATTATCCCAGATTGCTTCAACTTGGTCAAACATCCTAAATGGTGGGTGTCAGAGTCAAAGTGGTCATAAATTTCTTCCTCAAACTGTGTCCAAGCAAAATACCCTTGGTAGGAATTTTTTTTCCATTGCCACCATTTCCATCGTTCCAAATCCAGATGTAACAAACCATAACAAATCTTGGCTAAATCATCAGTAATTCCATGCAAAGAGAAATAATGTTCCATTTGGGTGACCCGGCCTGTGTGATCTGATCCATCAAATTTGTTCACCTCAATTCTGGGAGGTCGAAGTTCTCGAGAAAATTGGGTAGTATGAGGACCTTGGTAATGGGGAGAGTCATGGTCATCTTGATAAGATGGTTGTTCAGAAGAGGAATGGTTCTAGTAACAACCCATGAAGTGTTCAAGGGTGGCTTTGAGGTCTTTGAGGTATTTGACGTGGGCACATTGGCCCTGGAGGGTATGAAGAGATAAATTGATTGAGCTAAGGCTGGCATTGATATTCTTGATGTATTCCTTGTTCTGGTAGTTGTCACCAACCAAGGTATTGAGTTCTTGGGCTCGAATGTTGGCCATTTGGAAAAATGGATAGGAAAATGGTATAGGGGAAACACAAGGGGTCTAGAGGGGTGGGTGGGACCACTGAGAATAAGGGTTTCAAATGATAGGTACCACTACAACCAGGGTTAAAAGTGGAATCCAATGGGATAGGGGCCAAACAAGGGTGCCATAGAAGGGTCGGGTCCACAAAACAAATTGTGTTAAAAATGATAGGTATCACTAGAATCAGGGTGAAGAGAGGAAACGAATGGGATAGGTTCCAAATAAGTGTGTCAGTGGGACCACTATACTTTTTTTTTAACTCATGTGGAGTTATACTCTAGCCTGAATAATACTGCAATGACAAAATTCCCAAATACTTAACAGGAAGAAATGTGTAGTAATTTTGCAACCAGAATGTAGAAGGTACAGTTGTGCGGCAAGAGATCTTGTCTGTTATATTTTTTATTACTTCCCAAGGGGTAGGGTATTCAGGGTTTCTATAGACAAGGGTTTCCCCTGTGTTATATCTCTCTGATATACATTAGGGGTCCAACAATAGTACTTGACCCAATATCTCAAGGCACCAACTAAAGAGGCTAGATCATGACCTTAGTCGTACTACCCAACTACCCATGTACTAGAGAATATCTTCCTAAGTGTTGTTCTCGGTAGCACTATAGCAGTTAGGCAGACGATCAATTTATCTATGGAGAGCTTAAGGATATCTAGGTCAATCCGTATACAAGTGTTTTCTGATGCACTACCACTCGATGGGGTACCAACAAGGGTTACAAGGGTGGCCAACATATGTACTCTTAAAAACCACTTGTATTCCATGCGTGTATGCTTCCCCGACTACGTATTTATGCACTAAACAATGAATCTCTATAGATTTAATATGTCAGAATAAATCTCTATCTTGAAAATAAATAACCCACAATTTTTTTCCAGGGAAAGTTCTCTGATACCACTTGTAGTATTCCAGATATAAAGTAGTATGAAGAACATAAATATTTTATCTAGAAATGGAAGAACAACAATGATATAACCAGAACAATACCATAATAATACCAGAATAACATGAGAAAGATAACCTTTATTAATGATAGAAATGTTCACTTGCCTCTTTGAGGGGGAAAGCTCTAGCAGAGAAGAGCTCTATTACAATAATCTCCCAGAAAACATTTCTCATACCCTCTACTCCTATTTATACTAAATATATGTATCCAAAAAAACAATCTAGAGGAAGATCCTTCTAGAAGCAGAATCTTTTATTAGGTCTTCTTACATTTGACTTATTCTTCCTTACTGTTAGGCCTTATTAATATTGGCCTTTATTACATGGAGTTATGTTATTCCACCTACATAAGGGGTTAGGGAAGTTAGGTCCCTAACAAATGATGACAAAAAATTGTAGGAGAGGGGAATGTAACATCCCCACGATAATCCCCAGTTTAATTAATGTTTGATTTATATATAATATGTGGCTACGACCAAATGATGTAATATGTGAATTTTATTTCTATGTTTTAATAATAAAATGTGATGCCAGCTACTAAGGGGACATGGACAGAGATGGTGGATGAATTAATATACAAGAGAGGGGATAATCTAAGAGAATGGCCAAGAGGGGGTCCAAGGGGGAACTACCCATGTATATTAATTCAACCCATTTCTTCCTAAATTTTCTATTGGTATATGACTCTTCTAATTTTTTATTGAGTGTTCCCAAAGACAATCATTGAATACATGTAAGAGAGTGGGTGGGTGGGTGAGTGTGAGTGGTCACATCCAAAAGTTATTGGGAACATGGGGGTTGAGTAAAATCATGTTGGGGAAGAGTGTGAGTCAAGAAAGGCAAGCCAAAGGAAATTTGTATGGGTTGGGACAAAAGTTTCGAACACATTGAGTTTTTTTTCATAGGGAGCAAGTAGAGAGCAGAAAAGAGAGCTTGGAGATGATGCATCCATGAAGAGAAAATTCTAGAGAATGTTGGAGTGTATTTGGAGTGTATTTGGGCTAGAAAAATGAAGAGACGAGTTGTCATGCCTAAAGAGTCAATTCTTGGGTGAGTTTCACTGTAACAACAAGTGTTTGTTGTTGGTTTGTTGGTATTTTTCATAGAAGCAAGTTCCCTTGAGTTCTCAACTAAGATACTCTTGGTTACCTGTGTCAAAGAGACCCTGATAAATGAATGGGATGCCCAATGGACTGAGATAAGTGAAGGGGTACATTCCTTAGGTTGGGTAGGTCAAGAGGAAGAGAGATGGTGGAAAATCAGGTTAGTTGTAGGAAGATATCAATGGGTTGTGAGTTTTTCTGAGTTGTGAATGTACAGTGAGAGACCACCCTCTTTTGTGGCTTGTTAGCCTCAACTCGGGGGTGATTTTTTGTTAATATTTGGAGCATTAATTATATGGTTTGGTGTAACATTCATCCCAAGAAACTAGTTGCACAACCATTGTTAAAAGATAAGTGTTTATCTATTTTTTGTCTTGTATTTATGAGCTAAATTATTGTGCATGATCTTTGTAATGTGAATGATAAATGTGTTGTTGTAATGAACTATTTATTGCATTCAAGTGTGTGTTTATCATGTTGTATATGCATCTATTTTATGTTCAGAGGCAATGGCTAAATATGTTTTAATTCGTAGTTGAAAGCTACAAGAAATTAGTTAATTGTAAATGAATTGAATTGGTTAACAAAAATTTAGTAATTTGTGATTATTTTGCACCGTAATGTCCCTCATATGGGATAGGGGACATTACATCTCCATTATCCACTCACAACCCAACACAACCCAAAACAAGCTAATTTTTCTACAGCTATCCCAATCCTCCATCTTTCTTCCCCTCAACCTAAACAATCCAAGGAATGGGATCCTCCTTCATTGCACATAGTCCCTCAGGTATTCCCACTTCTCTCCATGGATCCATCACATATTCACTATGACTCCCTCTTGTTTGGAACTCTAGGGATATCAGCTGTAATAGGAAAAATCACAACAACAAACCACTTCTCTATAGAAAAATATTAACCATAAATTTCACTCTACATGCGTAACATCCTACTTATTCATGCATTTGTAGCTTCAAAAAACTACCACACATGCCAACTATGTCTTCCTCCAATCTCCAACACTCTACTCTCCCTTCTTGTCCCAAACAATTGGTTGAAAAAATTTCTCTCTTTCCCTTACGAATTTCCTTCTCTTCCCATGTGTGTTTGACTCCCACTCTTCCCCAAAAGGATTTCCTTGACTCTCACACTTCCCTCATGCTTTCTTTTACTCAACCCATGCTCTCAATAACTATGTGAAGTGACTTTTCACACCCACTCAACAGGAAATTAGAAGGTTTAATACAAAATCATAATTTTAGGAAGTGGGTTTGAATGAATAGACATGGATATTTCCCCCTTGGACCCCCTCTTAGGCTCTCTGATTCTCTTGTGGAAACTTATCTCCCATTACTTTGACTATGTCTGTCTACAACAAACAATATAATTATTTTATTATTATCGATATACAATGTTTACACATTACATCATTGGGTCCATGACCATATATCATATTTACATTATACATCACTAAAATAGGGTTTAAAAAGGAGGATGTTACAACCTAGCTTAAAAAATGTTGTTCCTAGCATTAATGTTATAAAGGACATGTCTCTGTGATCTTGGGCTTGGGATGACGTAAGGGGAAAGATAGCTATGGGGAATTTTCAAAATATTTGCAAAGTATCCTCACACTAATGTCAATGTTGTTTGAAACAATAAGAAGAAAGTGAAATCTATTGTGATAGATAAATATGCATAGAAACGGAGAAAGGGGAATTATCATTTTGGATAACAAAAGAGTGAGGATTTGAAAAATTTATACATTGCATGAACATAATCACTATTCTTATTGTTATAATCATAGTTTTAGGTTTTAGGTTTTAGGTTTTTGTGATATTGAGAAGGTTCATTTTGTGAGAGTTCATATCTAAACTTAATAAAGAACATACAAGTTAGAAAAATTCAACAAGGGTAATAGAGTTTTTAATCTCAAACATAATAATAAATAGTTTTATTTGAAATAAAGAAAAACTATGCATTATCTTTATGATGAACTTGACCAAACTATAAAAGATTTGTGGATTGTTGAAAGATCTACATTCAATTCTTAATTATGTGTTTTTTTTCATTATGTATTGTATTAGTGGATGCCATGAATTATGCACTAAGTGGTTGAGAGGCTTGCCAATGCACTAAAATAATATTAATAATAATAGATACCAAAGCTATAACCATGCCATGAAGTTTAATAAAAAAAAACACATAACAAAAAAACACATATGAATGCAATAAAATAATTATGAATCGACATGTTAGATACTATTAGAGAGATGTAATAATGCCCTGATTTCCTTGGGTTTGCTCAATTTTTATTGCTTGTTACATTGAGTAACTTGTTTGTATTTAATCTTACTAATAACCTCCCAATGTCATCACAATTTACATCCATAACCTATGGCTAGTCGTTTTAGTTTTTATAGAGTCGAGAGTGGAGACAAAGATAAAAAAGAAACTGACATTAGGTGAGTGTCATAGGAAAATATAACAAAGAAAATGGAATTATGGTGAGTGTGGAATTCAAAAAAATAAAGTATGTAAACTAAATACGATGTCAATTCCCATATTGACAAGAATCGACAAAGCTCATAACGCATGAATTCAAACTATGGTTCACAAAGACGAGGTGTATAATCTTCTTTCAAAAGCTTTCATTAAGTGAAACATAAAATGTTGTATACACCAATACGATGGTGATATGATATTTATTTGGGTGTGATCTATGTGATGGATTTAATGCTATCAAAGGGTACAATGTGGGAAGATACACCTTATTAAGGAAAATATAAGAGCTAGTTAGAATAGAGATGATTTTAGTATTTAGATACCAAAGACACGTATTGTGTGATGAATCAAGGCTCACCAATCAAGCATTGAAAGTGATAATATTAATAGGTTATTGAAAATCTAACTCTTCTTTTGTTATTTTATGATACTGGTTGTTCATGACTTCAAAAGTTTATCTTTTTTTATTAGTTTTTTAGAATGAATTTGATCTCATTGAGAGGGATGAGAAGAGTTAAATTTTTATCGATAGGTGTGAAGTACGTATTTGATGAATAAAAATCGAATATTTATTTTTAGAAAATTATTTAAGATTAGTAACTTTCAAGGGCACTAGATGCCATTGAAATCAAATTTGGATTCCTATATTGAGATGGTGCGTGCGGTAGTTGTTTCATGGATGGATATTGATTATTTTATTCGATGAAAAGACTTTGGATGAATATTGATAGTGGTTTGAGATCCTATTTTATAGAAGTTTGTTCTGAAGTCAGTTTGTTGTTCTACAAATATATATAACAAATTTATAATCTATTAGTGGTAGAGTGTGTGAGCGTAGTCTCACTTTTGTGAGCCCTTGTGGCCTCACTGATTGTTGTCCTTCTCCAATTTTCAAGTTGGTATCAGAGCCTTGAAGACAAGATTGTGGATAGAGTGTCATTGTTTTTGTGGAAATAAGAGAGACGATGTCACAACTGCGTGGACGAGATCACCTATTGGAGTATTGTGTGCCTACGAGGAGGTATCATGGATTTTGCTACTAGTTTGGTATATATTGGATCGCTATGATTGATGTTTGAATGAGATTCGATCCCTAATTTAGCATGGAGGAGACTATCGATAAGCTTGAAGAGTGGACTGAGTGTTAGTGTACATGGAGTATGATCATTTGCGTGGAGAGATGAAAGAGGAGCCCGTACATATCGTGGTGTCTAGAGAAGTCATTATCTCCAGAACTGTCATCAGAGTTGTGCATACTCCATTTCCCTATGAGAGAAGGTTTGAGCTACCTCCATCTAGTGAAAGAAGAGATTGGAGCCACCGGTTTGATATGTTGTGACAACGATGGTTTAAAAGGAACTCAAGAGATCTTGTTGTTAGAGAGAGATTTTTTGTTGTTATTGGTGAATGTCTGCTTAAATGCCTCAACTGACATGCCCTCTTTGTTCTCATTTGCATCCAGAAGTGGAGGTAAGAGGTGCACCCAAATCATTGAGGGTTACCATTATTGAATATCTGTGGAGCCAAAGAAAACGCTCAAAGCATGAGGTTAAAGAGATTCTATAAAGCCAGAGAGGAGTTTGTAGCCTGCAAGAAACTTGAAGCTCATGACAGATCGTGATTTGGGTTTTCAAGTAGACCCAAGTAAGCTGCATATAAGAGTGAATGGGCAAGAACACACCAACCAATTTGAATTTCGTGGGTTTCAAAACCAAAATATTTGTAGTTGTTTGCAGGTTTGTTGAAGGATCCGTGTGGTTAAGTTATAACTACAGCTCATTGGAATAGGGAAAGCCGCCACCATCCAAAAGAGCGTATTCCAACAGGTAAATACTCCAAGACTAGAAGAGAACCTCCCTCTATTATTTGCAGTAGTCTCTAGAGGAATCTTTTAATGTGGTGTAATATGCAAGGTGTGAGGAACTGAGGGGATGAAAGAGGTACAAGATCCCAACGATAAGGCTACCTACGTGGAGGAATAACTCATCTTCATACTGATGTGAAAGACATAGTGAGCAAAAGGACAGTGAAATCATGTATTGTAAAAGGAGACATTGCACTGTAAAGGAGTGTGCGTGTGTGGAAAGGTGTGAAAGAATTTGTGTGTGTGAAATTGTCAATTGTTAGATGTCATCCCTAGTAATTTGCTAGCGTTTCTAGTCACAAGTCATTGTTGTTGAAAGAAGACTCAATGTGAAGGAATGTATCATAAAAGAAGATTGAAAAAGCTCTGGAGAAACTTGAAACAAATGCAGATAAAGAATCAACAAGAAGAGTTATTATATTTGCATATCAATATGATGTGTTTTTAGCTGAGGTAGCAGTGTTTGACGAGCATAATGCAGAACTGGATCCAATCAATGACAAATTTGATGAAATATATGAAAAAGTGATGCCAAATTTTCCAATCTTCTCAGATATAAATTATGAACCTTGGGAAACCGAAATGAAAAAATTTCTATGGTTAGTATATTTATTGCATTATGATCATGAAGGTCGTGTCAATTTCTATGATAAGAGAATAGGTGAAATAACATTACAACTTATTATGTTAGCATTGGATGAAAACATCTTGTCTAGTAATTTGGTTTAGTTTGGTGAAGTAAGTAACCCAAAAATATTTTGGAATATTCTTGAAATGAAGTACAATATGAAGTGGAGTGAGAAAACTGAAGTTGATGAAGATATTGTTGTTGAAAATTATGATTGTGTTGAAAGCTTTGTAACTTAAATAGAGACTGAAAATGATAGCATTGAAATTGCAATGATTGATGATGAAAGTGTGTTTGTAGCTGATAAAGACAAATGTAAAATAACCCATGAGAATGAAAGCCTTATGAAAGAAATTCTCTCTGTAACAAAGACATATGAAATCAAATTTGATGAAACCTATTCATTGCATGAAGAGTGGTCAAATATATTCCATGAGAAACATCTTATTGATGAGCTAATGTTTGGTGAGAAGAGAAGCTCAATTGCATACACAAACCAAGTGAAAGACAACATGTTTGTAGTGATAGAGTTTGGTAAAGAGGTTGAAGACATTAAACAACCAATTGTGATAGCAGTTGAAGCTGAAAATAAAGATTATTATGCAATATCATAGGCAAGGAAGGAAGACGAAGAAAGAAAATCTCTCTTAGAAGAGAAAAATGAAAAGAACCAGTATGGTTTTTCCTATGTTTTTTCATATGATTATAACAATGTTTCTGAGTGTGCAATTTTACAAGACAACGGCTTATTTTCAATAGTGACTGATTATGAAGAGAACATGGAAGAAAATTAAGAAATTGAGGAAGAAAATATTGAGTCAATTTTTATGATGTGGAGCGCGGAAGAAATCAAGTATTATTATGAATTGATGTTGCAACAGTCCATTGAGCATGACATTGATGATTGTATCCAAAAGGGAAACAACCCACTTATCATAAGTTGGAAGAATTTGAAAGAAATTAAGTATTATTATGATTTGACATTGCAACAGTCCATTGAGCATGACATTGATGATTGTATCCAGAAAGGGAAGAAACCCACTTATGAGAAGTTGGAAGAATTTGCAAGCATTAAAGACAAATGCTTCCAAGAACCTACAGAGCTGTTGAGGACAAAGAACGATAATCAACTACCAAGTTCCAAAATGAAGAAGAACAAAGCCAAGATGACCCTGAAGCATAACAGAGTCAAGATGAAACATATTTGGAGCAACAAGCCAAGGAAGAAGCTCCATCTCCATCACTATTTGACAACAAGAAAGGTGAAGATGAAATTGTTAGAGTCAAGTTCTAAGCCTAGTTGAGCATGTTACTTATGTTAGGCATTAGTATTATAGGGGGAGTGTTGGAGAAATAACAAAGAAATCAAAATGTTGTTAAGAAGAGGTTATTGAGTTGTTACGTGCTTACATAAGTTTGGTATGAGAGTGGTTTGAGATCCTATTTTATAGGAGTTTGTTTTGAAATCAGTTTGTTATCTACATCTTATATGTAATGGATTTCTAATCAATGAGAGGCAGAGTGTGTGAGCGTAGCCTCACTTGCGTGAACCCTTGTGGCCTCATTGATTGTTGTCATTCTCCAATTTTCAAGTATTAGGTATGGTATTTGATGAATGAAAATTAAATATTTTTTTTTATAATAGGAATTAAGATGAGTAACTTTCAAGGGGACTAGATGCCATTGAAATCAAATTTGGATTCCTATATTGGCATGGTGCGTGTGGTAGTTGTTTCATGGATGAATATTGATTACTTTCTTCGATGAAAAGAGTTTGGATTGGCGACTTTCAAGAGGACTCGATGCTATCCCAATCAACTTATTATAAAATGCATATTTTCTTCCATGGAAAGATTTGGATTGGCAACTTTCAAGGCGACTCGATGCTTTCCAGTCAAAATTATTTTAAAAGAGAGGGAGAAGATCAATCCGAGAGAGACCAAGAAAAACATTCATAGAGCGTCACGTAATTATTGCTTAGCATGATACTAAATTGATTTAATTGCATATTATTATTAAAATAGGTTCTCATGTTATAATATTTGTTTCAAAGTATTAGCATCTTATACGATTTTTTTATGCTTCAGTTTTATTTTGTTAACTTTTTAATTATTTACTTTCAGTTTTTATTGAAGGTAGTAATTTGATTTAAAAATGAACAAATTCATTTTGAATAAAAAATTTCATGTCATAAGTACAATTTTTAATTAACTTTTTAATATAAAATTTGACAATTTAAAAACGAAGTACACATTCTTCTCGCCCGCCAATCAGGAAGACCACCACGGAAAGACTACTCAATTCTGTCTGTCGGGACCACTACAGTGAATCAAAAAGAGGAATGAGGGCGGCTAGGAATGGAATGAGTGCGGGCGGGGAAGACCAACCTAACTAGAATGCTCAAGCTTTTACTAATAGAGTGTAATTCTTCTTTTTTTTTTTTGATCTCAGTGGTTGTGAAATAGAATGTAATTTTTCTTTATTTTTTTTTATTAATGTAAATGGTATATTTGATCTTATTATAATAAGTATAGTATTATAGGAGATTTATATTTTAATTTAATTTTATATATAGTTAATTGAGTTTAACTTTAATGATAGGATGAATTAGGAGGAATGATTATTACAAATTCCAATCTTGTGGTCAACATTTAAAGATGTCAGTATATTCTCCATTCTTCTCCCAATTCAATGAATAAGATTTAATGTTTATAATTTTCTTGCATTTATAAATGCATTGGTTAACCTATTTACTTTTTCACATTTACTTAATCATATTAAGAAATACTATCCAACCATATATGATTGCCATATTTAGTTGATTACCGATAACTAGCACAGCCACTCAAAACCCTGGCTGATGAACGTCTAAAGGTGATGTCAAAGCTTAATATTAAAGATTAATCATTTAAACGTGGCAATCATATACTGCTATAGTAATTTCTTAATATGATTAGGTAAATGTTAAAAAGTAAACAGATTAACAAATGCATTCAAAAATACTAAAAATATGCCAGCTTCTTCAATTTTTATCCATCAGATTATAATTTTAGATTAAAAGGTAATTAATTGTACTCATTATCAATAAGTATACACCTTTCAACCTAATTAATATCTATACAACATTTTTCTTACCATGTTTGAATTATTAACAGACACTGTCTCATCTTCATTGCCATGGATCATATCTTCATTGCCGCAGATCATTTTGGGAACTCATCTCCATTGCCAGTAATCCCGTGTATCATATTGGGGCAAGCGTTTTTTAAATGCACATGAACTGTGTCATCTACTGATGCCACGTTTAGGGTGCGTTTCAATTTCAATTTTCAATTAACAATATCAGGTGTTCAATTTTCAATTAGCAATATCAGGCGGAGAGCGCGGGCAGGTGAAGAACCGCAAGTGAAGAGAGCCGACAGGTGGAGAGCGGTAAGTGTTTTGAATTTGTGCTTTTAATACATCACACAGAACCTTGTAAACATTAAGTAAAACGCTCAGGCCTCGCTAATCAGTTAAATAATATTTATTTATTTCTAGACAATCCAAAACTATCTGAACATAATCTCGAATATGGTAAATAATATTTTTTCAGCTCTTGACAATGCAGAATTTGTGTTTTTAATAAGTTACACAGAGAACCATATAAACATTAACTAAAACGCTCTGGCCTCGCAAGAATCTGGTAAATAATATTTTTTTTTTAAATCTCTGGACAATCCATCACAACAATTGCAATTTTGACGTTAAACCTCAAAAATGCCTCATTAGGTGAAATAAAACAACTTTGTGCAGGGAATTTACAGGCTTTTTGCATACTGATGAGCATAATATAATTTAATGATAATTTTACTAATAAATTGGATTTGTGATTCGTATGGTTATTATTAATAATTTATTAATCACAATATTAATTTATTAAATTTATTAATAAAATATTAATAATAGTTTATTAATGTTATTGTCATAATTATATCTATCAATAATTTTATTAATAAAATATTATAAATAGTTTATTATTATTATACATAATACATTTATAAATATTAAGTAATAATAATAAAAATAATTAATTTTATTATTAATTATTATTAATATAAGTAATTAATTATATTATAAAGGAATTTTTTAAGAGTAGATATGTTTTTTATATAATGATTATTAATTAATATTAATGTTTAATCATGTTAGCAATATTATATTAATAATCTATTAAGGTTAATGGTTATTAGGGTTAAGGTTATTACGGTTAGTATAGACATGTCCTTTATATAAAAATTATTAATTAATATTAGTGTTTAATTATATTAGAAATAATGTATTAATAATATATTAAGGTGAATGGTTATTAGAGTTTGAATTATTAGGGTTAGTGTTGTTAGGATTGTCAAAATTATTAAAAATGATTAATATAGTTATTATTAATATACAAGGGGTTTTAATTATTATTATTAGTTAATAATAGTAATAATAACTATTAATATTATTAATACTACTTTATTAATAATCATTAATACATATCAATACTTTAAGTATAGGGGTTTTAATAAAAGTTTTATATGTGTGTGTCTATGTAGAATTTAATGAAAGTTTTGTATGGGTGGGAGACTTATTTAGAACAACTAAAAATCATCATCTGTAAAGTTAAAGATGACTTTTTATCAATGTCTTTAGAACAAATATGATTCTAAGTTTCTTTCTATGTAATACATCTCGTCGGTAGAGGCAAAAGAAATTCGAGCAGACGCTAACCATGGAATTCTTGCGAAGATGCAGGAAACCTCAAATGCCTCCAATGGCATACATGGAAGACATTACCCTAGATGAGACCATGCAAAGTTATCTGAAGCTCCCTCTGTTCACAGTCCCGGACAATTAGAATCCTCCCACTGATTTTGGCACCGATGAAAAGATTTCTCCTTCGGGCAAACCGCTTGGCTCTAGTGCAACTCGCCCGACAGAGGAATTTACCAGCTGCTATGTTGA
Source organism: Picea mariana (assembly GCA_032191745.1). Lineage (NCBI taxonomy): Eukaryota > Viridiplantae > Streptophyta > Pinopsida > Pinales > Pinaceae > Picea > Picea mariana. The sequence continues at coordinate 45,217 of JASDQU010011623.1, read as the reverse complement.
AGAAGAGACCCTGTCATGTGCAAAAGGAAGAAGAGACTCACCCCCTGGTGCACCTAT
>JASDQU010011623.1:17869-45110 GCA_032191745.1 Picea mariana | reverse complement strand
AAGCAGTTTCAAATGAAACAAATTCAAATGCCTCAAATATTAAAATGATACTCACCATAATACCTATCTTGTACCTCACAGAGAAATAACCAATGTCCTATAGAAACAAGCAGGTGTACAGATACCCTCATGATGAACTTGAGATGTGTGGTGGTGAAGCGGGCCTCCATCTATGCAAGTGGAGACTATTGATCAAGATGTCTCTCAGTACTCAATCTATACAACCTGAGCTTCTCGAGACATCATCTCCTTGGTTATCCCTAGGAATTGGGGATAGCAATATCAAGTATGAGAGGTTAACAGGTTATTGGGATAGTTTGTTGTTGGATCCAATGGATTTTTGGATTCAAAATCTGTGTCAATGTCCGAGAGTGATAAGGTTGCTTGGAAGAGAGAGTTGATACCAAGGACTCAAGCTTCTTCCAATCATCTTAGAGGACTCAGCTGGTAAAAATGACATAGTTGGATGCTCAAAGGAGTGAGAAGACTCATAGGAGCATGCCTTGGATGGACATGTCTCCAGATCATAGTTCAACGCATGTAGCAACAATGGCTTCCAGTTTAGAGGGAGTAGAGGATTCTAATTCAAAGGGAGTAGCTACAAGAACATATGAGATGATGAGGTTGTAGGTAGATTCTGGTGGAGGTTCTAGAATAACCTCCCTCGCTAAGAGGGAGTGTTAATTTTTGTAGCTTGGAGGTACTTCTACATTGGCGGTGCCCAACATGCAGAAGTGATTGAGAAAAAGTCTCTCTCTAGTGACTTGAATTTATAAAGTGATTTTATAAAGTTAAGTTGGGTCCTTTTTATTTAATGAGTAAAAGTCACTTTATAAATTTTCGGTCACTTAAATGATTTAAGTGAACTCAACGAAAGATTAAGTCACGACTCTTGATCTCAAGAGGGAAATATTTAATCTTGATCATCTATCTCTTTGGAAATCTAGGGTTAGAGAAGTTACTCATTAATGAGTAAATAAAAGGAGTTGTTGAGAGAATGTGAAGAGACACATTTACCAAGAGAGGTTAGAGGGAGTATAAATAAAAACTATATTATTCTTTTCAGCGTTGCCTTTCCCCTGGTTCGGGGGTATGCTAGTTATATCAATTTTATTTTAAGAAATAAGATTAAATTGCAAGTCAGGGTGGTGAAAAAATCGATCAACCAAATATATTCATTGTTATATTTTTTATTAATTAACTTAACAATTTAGCTTCGGTTAAATACTTTATATCCTTTATTTGAAGATTCAGGGGATGCCAATGAAATCAACGTAAGAAATTTATTTAATCTCTTGACAAAAATAAATTTTTTTTAGAAAACAAAAAACTCTCTCTAACTTTTAACTTGTATAGATTAATTTAATAAAATACTTAAGTAAATAAATATCTATTATCTATCATAGAAAATATATGTTACAATTTGTTTATATACTTGGTGCCTTAGTTCTAATCACCTTCTTTAACCAGGAAACATGAAAAACATGATGGATCTTCGACTGACTGGGTAGAGCTAATTGATATTCCACCGATCCCACACGCTTGAGAACTGTATAAGGACCATAAAATATGGGACCAAGTTTCTGACAGTGTTCAACTTTGAGTGAAGTCTGGTTATAAGGTTGTAGTTGAAGAAACACTTGGTCCCCTTTATCAAATTTTCATTCGGAATGACCTTGATCTTCTTGTTGCTTCATGTGATTCTGAGCCATGACCAAATTGTCTTTGAGGGAACAAACAACAGCCTCTCAAACTGTAAGATTTTTGTCAACCTCCTAAAACTTCTAGACCGCTAGCATATATGAGAGAAGCGATGGGGGATTTCGGCCATAGACTACTTCAAAAGGAGTCATGCAAGTATATTTATGGTAAGATGTGTTGTACCATCATTCATCTAGTGGTAACCATTGAGCCCACCGATTTTTTCTCTTATATGAAAAATACATGAAATATGTTTCCAAACACTTGTTGGAAAATTTAGTCTAGCCATCCATTTGGGGTGGATAGGCGATGCTGAGATGTAATTAGGTTCTCTGTAGCTTGAACAATTCTTGCCAAAAATTGTTGGTGAAAGTGGGATCTCTATCAGAGACAATAGAATTACGCATGCCATGAAGCTTGAAGATATTATCCATGAATATTTGAGCCACTTTAGAGGCGGTGAATGGGTGATGAAGAGAAACCGAATGAGCATATTTGGATAGACGATCTATGACCACCATGATGACTAACTTATTTCCTAATTTAGATGATCCCACAATGAAATCCATAGAAATATCTCGCCAAATAGCAGGGGGAATCAGAAGTGGTTGGAGTGTGTCCGGAGCTTTGATAGTTTCTCCCGTGTTGCGTTGGAAGACCTCACATTCAAGCCACTAAGGTGCAGACTTCATGTTTCATACCATCCCAGAAAAAAAATGTTTGACCCATTCATAGGTTTTGGTAAACCCTGAATGCCTGGTTGTGGGTGAGGCATGAAGTTCAGAAATCACTGTGGATTTAAGTTTTGATTGCTTGCATAAATACAAATGGTCTTCGTAGAAAAACTCTTCATTTTGCCAAGAGTACGCTGGAGAAACTAAAGAATTGTGTTGAAATTGGTGGATCATGCTAGAAATTTTGGGGTCTTACAACCATTCCTAACAAACAGCTTGGAGCCAATCTAATACAATGAAAGAGAGGGAGAAAAGGGACCCATATTCTTCATATTTCCAGGAAATATCATCGACCACTACATTTTCCTTTCCCTTCTTGTAAATTATCTCATAATAATAGAAAAATATCTTGGTCACCAATTTTTGTTGCGCCAGTGATGAAATTCGTTATTCCAAAAAATACCTCAGACTCTGATGATCAGTTTTTATTTGGAAACATCGACCCAATAAACAAGGACACCATAGATCCAGGGCATGAAGAATAGCTAACATTTCCTTTTCATAAATGAATTGGACCAAATGTCACTATGGATTTTTTTTTCTAGTGAAGGCCAAAGGCCTGCCATCTTGCATGAGGACAACCCCAATTCCTTTCCCAGAAGCATCACATTCCAATACAAATGTTTCTGTGAAGTATGGAAGTGTTAGGAAATGGGTCGAGCACATAACATCTTTGAAGGATTGGAAGGCATGATCTACAGCTGAAGTCCAAATGAAAGCATTCTTTTTAAGGAGATAAGTAAGAGGAGATGCAATTTTTCCATAATTCTGAACAAACTACCTATAATAGCCCGTTAAAACCAGAAAACCATGCAAGATCTTCATAGTTTTAGGGTGAGGCCAATCCTACATAGATTCAATTTTCTTAGGATCCACTCAGACACCATCCATGCTGACAATATGACCCAGGTATTCCACTTCTGAGGCACCAAAGGAACATATAGATTATTTGAGGAAAAGTTGGTGCTTAGAGAGTATATGGAGAATTTGATTCACATGGGAGAGATGGGATGGAAAATTTTTACTATAGATAACAATATCATCAAATAAAACTAAGACAAAATGACGGAGAAAACTGAGGAAGACATGATTCATAAGACTTTGGAAAGTGGAGGGATAATTACACAAGCCAAAGGGCATTACCAAGAATTCATAGTGACCCTCATGAGTTTGAAATGAAATCTTGGGAATGTCTTCTTCTTTCATATGGATCTAGTGGTAGCCAGAACGCAGATACAGTTTGGTGAAGTACTGAGCACTACTCAATTCATCCAAGAGGTTGTCAATGATAGGAATGGAGAATTTGTCTTTGATTGTGAGATTGTTGAGGGCACGAAAATCATGACATGTGCGCCAAGTACCCTATTTCTTGAGTACCATGACAATAGGGGAAGAATAAGGGATGGTATTGGGATGGATAACACCCACTTCTAGCAATTCATGAATAATTTTCTCCATTTCATTCTTTTGGGAAAAGGGATGAGGATAAGGTCAAACATTGGGAGGAAGACTACCTTGTATGAGAGGGATGGAATGATCATCGACTCCACGGGAAGTGGGAATTTATTTGGGAGTGGTAAAAAACACTTGGTGGTGGGAGAGGATAGATTGGAGGTCGAGATGTATAGAAGGTGTCTCAATATCATGAATGGAGTGGAGTTGGGATATAATTCCTGAATGACCTTTTTTGAGGATCATTTCCATGCGATGGGAATTGATGATCTCAGGGGATCCTATTGTGATTCCTTGGAATGTATATTGTTGTCCCTCCTATTGGAATTGCATGTTTAAGTCCTTAAAATCCATGAGAATGGGGCATAGAGTGCATAACCATTCAACACCGAGAACAATGTCGTAACAACCCATGTCTATAGAAAAAATATGGGATTTTGAGGTGACACTAACCAATTTGGAGTCACAAATTTTCACATAGTCCCCCACATTTCATGGAACCGCCATTGGAAATCATGATTTGAAAATTATTGACGGAGCAGATGTAACAATTAACTTCTTGGGAAATGCGGCGATGAATAAAATTATGGGTGATACCACTGTCCACAGGGATGATGAATTTCCTATTTTTAATGTAACCAATTAATTTGAGAGTCTGGGGAGTAGAGAAGCTAGTGAGGGAATTAAGTGAAGTCACCAAGTCAGCTTCTAGTGGATCAGAGGGTTTGGTCATATCAAATGGAAGAGGTAGTTCCTCCATAGGTGGAACAACAACCTCTTTTTCAGAAATATACTCATTCACACTCATAAAAAGATTATGTTCCTTACACTTTTTCCTTGGAAAATATTTGTCATCAATGTCATAACAAAGACCCTTGAGTTGACATTCAACCATTTCATCCCTAGTTAATTTCTGGATCTTGATGGGAGTTGCAGGAGGGGAATAATTGGTGGGTTTAGGGCAAGGAGGAAAGGAGGGTTTGTGGATCTGGGAGGATAGAATCTATTTTTCTTCCTTGGATCATTGAGTAGCTTCCAACCAAGTCTAGGGGCGTGCCATGAGAACATGGGCACGGATTTGATCTTTGAGGCCACTGATAAATAATTCCCTAAATAAAGCATCTGACATGCCCTTCGTTCTGAAATCCAAGTGCTCAAATGCAGAAATAAAGTCTTCCACTATCCCAGACTGCTTCAACTTGGTCAAACATCCTAAATGGTGGGTGTGAGAGTCAAAGTGGTCATAAATTTCTTCCTCAAACTATGTCCAAGCAACATACCCTTGGCAGGACTTTTTTTTCCATTGCCACCATTGCCATCGTTCCAGATCTAGATGTAGCAAACCATAACAAATATTGGCTAAATCATCAATAATTCCATGCAAAGAGAAATAATGTTACATTTGGGTGACTCGGCCTATGGGATCTAATCCATCAAATTTTTTCACCTCAATTCTGGGAGGGCGAAGTTATCGAGAAAATTGGGTAGTATGAGGACCTTGGTAATGGGGAGAGTCATGGTCATCTTGATAAGATGGTTGTTTAGAAGAGGAACGGTTCTAGGAACAACCCATGAAGTGTTCAAGGGTGGCTTTGAGGTCTTTGAGGTATTTGACGTGCGCACAATGGTCCTGGAGGGTATGAAGAGATGAATTGATTGAGCTAAGGTTGGCATTGATATTCTTGATGTATTCCATGTTCTGGTGGTTTTCAGCAACCAAGGTATTAAGTTTTTGGCCTCGAATGTTGGCCATTTGGAAAAATGGGCAGGAAAATGGCATAAGGGAAACACAAGGGATCTGGAGAGGTGGGTGGGACCACTAAGAGTAAGGGTGTCAAATCATAGGTACCACTGTGATCAGGTTTAAAAGTGGGATCCAATGGGATAGGGGCCAAACAAGGGTGCCATAGAAGGGTCAGGTCCACAAAACAAATTGTGTTTAAAATGATAGGTATCACTGGAATTAGGGTGAAGAGAGGGAACCAGTGAGATAGGTTCCAAATAAGTGTGTTGGTGGGACCACTATACTTTTTTTCAACTCTTGTGGAGTTATACTCCAGCCTGAATAATACTGCAATGACAAAATTCTCAAATACTTAACGGGAAGAAATGTGTAGTAATTTCGCAACCAGAATGCAGAAGGCACAGTTGTAAGAACCTTCCAATTTTTTATTGAGTGTTCCCAAAGACAATCATTTAATACATGTAAGAGGGTAGGTGGGTGGGTGGGTGTGAGTGGTCACATCCTAAAGTTATTGGGAACATGGGGGTTGAGTACAATCATGTTGGAGAAGAGTGTGAGTCAAGAAAGGCAAGCCAAAGGAAATTTGTATGAGTTGGGACAATAGTTTCAGAAACATTGAGTTTTTTTTCATAGGGAGCAAGTAGAGAGAAGAAAAGAGAGCTTGGTGATGATGCATCCATGGAGAGAAAATTATAGAGAATGTTGGAGTGTATTTGGAGTGAATTTGGGCTAGAAAAATGAAGAGCCAGGTTGTTAGGCTTGAAGAGTCAATTCTTGGGCTAGTTTCACTGTAACAACAAGTGTTTGTTGTTGGTTTGTTGGTATTTTTCCTAGAAGAAAGTTCCCTTGAGTTCTCAACTAAGATATTCCTAGTTACTTGTGTCAGTGAAACCCTAATAAATGAATGGGATGCCCAATAGACTGAAATAAGTGAAGGGGTACATTCCTTGGGTTGGGTAGGTCAAGAGGAAGAGAGATGGTGGAAAATCAGGTTAGTTGTAGGAAGATATCAGTGGGTTGCGAGTTTTTTCGAGTTGTATATGTACATTGAGAGACCACCCTCTTTTGTGGATTGTTAGCCTCAACTCGGGGGTGATTTTTTGTTAATATTTTGAGCATTAATTATATGGTTTGGTGTATCATCCATCCCAAGAAACTAGTTGCACAACCATTGTCAAAAGATAAGTGTTTATCTATTTTTTGTCTTGTATTTATGAGCTAAATTATTGTGCATGATCTCTGTAATGAGAATGATAAATGTGTTATTGTAATGAACTATTTATTGCATTCAAGTGTGTGTTTATCATGTTGTATATGCATCTATTTTATGGTCAGAGACAATGGCTAAATATGTTTTAATTCGTAGTTGAAAGCTACAGGAAATTAGTTAATTGTAAATGAATTGAATTAGTTAACAAAAAATTAGTAATTTGTGATTATTTCACACCATAATGTCCCTCATATGGGATAGGGGACATTACATCTCCATTATCCACTCACAACCCAACATAGCCCACAACAAGCTAATTTTTCTACAATTATCCCAATCCTCCATCTTTCATGCCCTCAACCTAAACAATCCAAGGAATGGGATCCTCCTTCACTGCACATAGTCCCTTAAGTATTCCCACTTCTCTCCATGGCTCCATCACATATTGGCTATGACTCCCTCTTGTTGGGAACTCTATGGATATCAACTGTAACAGGAAAAATCACAACAACAAGCCACTTCTCTACATAAAAATATTAACCATAAATTTCACTCTACATGCATAACATCCTACTTATTCATGTATTTTCAACTTCAAACAACTACCACACATGCCAACTATGTCTTCCTCCAATCTCCAACACTCTACTCTCCCTTCTTGTCCTAAAAAATTGGTTGAAAAAAATGCTCTCTTTCCCTTACAAATTTCCTTCTCTTCCCATGCATGTTTGACTCTCACTCTTCCCCAAAAGGATTTACTTGACTCTCACACTTCCCTTATGCTTTCTTTTACTCAACCCATGCTCTCAATAACTATGTGAAGTGACTTTTCACACCCACTCAAGAGGAAATTAGAAGGTTTAATACAAAATCATAATTTTAGGAAGTGGGTTTGAATGAATAGACATGACCATTTCCCCCTTGGACCCCCTCTTAGGCCCTCTAATTCTCTTGTGGGAACTTATCTCCCATTACTTTGTCTATGTTTGTCTACAACCAACAATACAATTATTTTATTATTATCGATATACAATGTTTACACATTACATCATTGGGTCCATGACCATATATCATATTTACATTATACATCACTAAAATAGGGATTAAAAATGGGGATGTTACAACCTAGCTTAAAAAATGTTGTTCCTAGCATTAATGTTACAAAGGACATTCTCTGTGATCTTGGGCTTGGAATGACGTAAGGGGAAAAATAGCTATGGGGAATTTTCAAAATATTTGCAAAGTATCCTTACACTAATGTCAATGTTGTTAGAAACAATAAGAAGAAAGTGAAAACTACTATGATAGATAAAGATGCATAGAAACAAAAAAAGGGGAATTATCATTTTGGATAACAAAAGAGTGAGGATTTGAAAAATTTATACATTGCATGAACATAATCACTATTCTTATTGTTATAATCATAGTTTTAGGTTTTAGGTTTTTGTGATATTGAGAAGGTTCATTTGGTGTGAGTTCATATCTAAACTTAATAAAAAACATACAAGTTATAAAAATTCAACAAGGTTAATAGAGTTTTTAATCTCAAACATAATAATAAATAGTTTTATTTGAAATAAAGAAAAACTATGCATTATCTTTATGATGAACTTGACCAAACTATAAAATATTTGTGGATTGTTGAGAGATCTACATTCAATTCTTAATTATGTGTTTTTTTTCATTATGTATTGTATTATTGGATGCCATGAATTATGCACTAAGTGGTTGAGAGGCTTGCCAATGCAATAAAATAATAATAATAATAGATACCAAAGCTATAACCATGCCATGAAGTTTAATAAAAAAAACACATATGAATGCAATAAAATAATTATGAATCGACATGTTAGATACTATTAGAGAGATGTAATAATGCCCTGATTTCCTTGGGTTTGCTCAATGTTTATTGCTTATGACATTGAGTAACTCGTTTGTATTTAATCTTACTAATAACCTCCCAATGTCATCACAATTTACATCCATAACCTATGGCTAGTCGTTTTAGTTTTTATAGAATCGAGAGTGGAGACAAAGATAACAAAGAAACTGACATTAGGTGAGTGTCATAGGAAAATATAACAAAGAAAATGGAATTATGCTGAGTGTGGAATTCAAAGAAATAACGTATGTAAACTAAATACAATGTCAATTCCCATATTGACAAGAATCGACAAAGCTCATAACACATGAATTCAAACTATGGTTCACAAAGACAAGGTGTATAATCTTATTTGGGAATCTTTCATTAAGTGACATGTAAAATGTTGTATACACCAATATGGTGGTGATATGATATTTATTGAGGTGTGATCTATGTGATGGATTTAATGCTATCAAAGGGTACAATGTGGGAAGATACACCTTATTAAGGAAAATATAAGAGCCAGTTAGAATAGAGATGATTTTAGTATTTAGATACCAAAGACACGTATTGTGTGATGAATCAAGGCTCGCCAATCAAGCATTGAAAGTGAGAATATTAATAGGTTATTGAAAATCTAACTCTTCTTTTGTTATTTTATGATAATGGTTGTTCGTGACTTCAAAAGTTTATCTTTTTTTATTACTTTTTTAGAATGAATTTGATCTCATTGAGAGGGATAAGAAGAGTTAAATTTTTATCGATAGGTGTGAAGTACGTATTTGATGAATAAAAATCGAATATTTTCTTTTAGAAAATTATTTAAGATTAGTAACTTTCAACGGCACTAGATGCCATTGAAATCAAATTTGGATTCTTATATTGAGATGGTGCGTGTGGTAGTTGTTTCATGGATGGATATTGATTATTTTCTTTGATGAAAAGACTTTGGATGAATATTGATAGTGGTTTGAGATCCTATTTTATAGGAGTTTGTTCTGAAGACAGTTTGTTGTTCTACAAATATATATATAACAAATTTATAATCAATTAGTGGCATAGTGTGTGAGTGTAGTCTCACTTTTGTGAGCCCTTGTGGCCTCACTGATTGTTGTCCTTCTCCAATTTTCAAGTTGGTATCAAAGCCTTGAAGACAAGATTGTGGATAGAGTGTCGTTGTTGTTGTGGAAATAAGAGAGACGATGTCACAACTGCATGGATGAGATCACCTATTGGAGTATTGTGTGCCTACAAGGAGGTATCACGGATTTTGCTACTAGTCTGGTAGATATTGGATTGCTACGATTGATGTTTGAGTTAGATTCGATCCCTAATTTATCATGGAGGAGTCTATCTATAAGCTTCAAGAGTGGACTGAGTGCTAGTGTACATGGAGTACGATCATTTGCGTGGAGAGACGAAAGACGAGCTCGTACGTATCGTGGTGTCTAGAGAAGTCATTATCTCTAGAACTGTCATCAGAGTTGTGCATACTCCATTTCCCTGTGAGAGAAGGTTTGAGCTACCTCCATCTAGTGAAAGAAGAGATTGGAGCCACCGGTTTGATATGTTGTGACAACGATGGTTTAAAAGGAACTCAAGAGATCTTGTTGTTAGAGAGAGATTTTTTGTTGTTATTGGTGAATGTCTGCTTAAATGCCTTGACCGACACGCCCTCTTTGTTCTCATTTGCATCCAGAAGTGGAGGTAAGAGGTGCACCCAAATCATTGAGGGTTAGCATTGTCGAAGATCTGTGGAGCCAAAGAGAACGCTCAAAGTACGAGGTTAAAGAGAGTCTATAAAGCTAGAGAGGATTTTGTAGCCTGCAAGAAACTTGCATCTCATGACAGATTGTGATTTGGGTTTTCAAGTAGACCCAAGTAAGCTGCACATAAGAGCAAATGGGAAAGAACACACCCACCAATTTGAATTTCGTGTGTTTCAAAACCAACATATTTGTAGTTGTTTGCAGGTTTGTTGAAGGATCTGTGTGGTTAAGATATAACTATCGCTCATTGGAATAGGGAAAGCCGCCACCATCCAAAAGAGCATATTCCAACAGGTAAATACTCCAAGACTAGAAGAGAACCTCCCTCTATTATTTGCAGTAGTCGCTAGAGGAATCTTTTAATGTGGTGTAATATGCAAGGTGTGAGGAACCAAGGGGATGACAGAGGTACAAGATCCCAACGCTAAGGCTACCTACATGGAGGAATAACTCATATTCATACTAATGTGAAAGACGTAGTGAGCAAAAGGATAGTGAAATCATGTATTGTAAAAGGAGACATTGCACTGTAAAGGAGTATGCGTGTGTGGAAAGGTGTGAAAGAATTTGTGTGTGTGAAATTGTCAATTGTTAGATGTCATCCCTGGTAATTTGCTAGCGTTTCTAGTCACAAGTCATCGTTGTTGAAACAAGACTCAATGTGAAGGAATGGGTCATAAAAGAAGATTGAAAAAGCTTTGGAGAAACTTGAAACAAATGCAGAGAAAGAATCAAGAAGAAGAGTTATTATATTTTGCATATCAATATGATGTGTTTTCAGCTGAGGTAGCAGTGTTTGACGAGCATAATGTAGAACTGGATCCAATCAATGATGAATTTGATGAAATATATGAAAAAGTGATGCCAAATTTTCCAATCTTCTCAGATACAAATTATGAACCTTGGGAAACTGAAATGAAAAAATTACTATGGTTAGTATATTTATTGCATTATGACCATGAAGGTCGTGTCAATTTCTATGATAAGAGAATAGGTGAAATAACATTACAACTTATTATGTCAGCATTGGATGAAAACATCTTGTCTAGTAATTTAGGTGAGTTTGGTGAAGTATCCCAAAAATATTTTGGAATATTCTTGAAATGAAGTACAATATGAAGTGGAGTGAGAAAACTGAAGTTGATGAAGATATTGTTGTTGAAAATTATGATTGTGTTGAAAGCTTTGTAACTTAAATAGAGACTGAAAATGATAGCATTGAAATTGCAATGATTGATGATGAAAGTGTGTTTGTAGATGATAAAGACAAATGTAAAATAACCCATGAGAATGAAAGCCTTATGAAAGAAATTCTCTCTGTAACAAAGACATATGAAATCAAATTTGATGAAAACTATTCATCACATGAAGAGTGGTCAAATATATTCCATGAGAAACATCTTATTGATGAGCTATTGTTTGGTGAGAAGAGAAGCTCAATTGCATACACAAACCAAGTGAAAGACAACATGTTTGTAGTGATAGAGTCTGGTAAAGAGGTTGAAGACATTAAACAACCAATTGTGATAGCAGTTGAAGCTGAAAATAAAGATTATTATGCAATATCATAGGCAAGGAAGGAACACGAAGAAAGAAAATTTCTCTTAAAAGAGAAAAATGAAAAGAACCAGTATGGTTCTTCCTATGTTTTTTCATATGATTATAACAATGTTTCTGAGTGTGCAGTTTTACAAGACAACAGTTTATTTTCAATAGTGACTGATTATGAAGAGAACGTGGAAGAAAATTAAGAAATTGAGGAAGAAAATATTGAGTCAATTTTTATGATGTGGAGCATGGAAGAAATCAGGTATTATTATGAATTGATGTTGCAACAGTCCATTGAGCATGACATTGATGATTGTATCGAAAAGGGCAACAACCCACTTATGATAAGTTGGAAGAATTTGAAAGAAATTAAGTATTATTATGAATTGACATTGCAACAGTCCATTGAGCATGACATTGATGATTGTATCCAGAAAGGGAAGAAACCCACTTATGAGAAGTTGGAAGAATTTGCAAGCATTAAAGACAAACGCTTCCAAGAACCTGCAGAGGTGTTAAGGACAAAGAACGATAGTCAACTACCAAGTTCCAAAATGAAGAAGAACAAAGCCAAGATGACACTGAAGCAGAACAGAGTCAAGATGAAACATATTTGGAGCAACAAGCCAAGGAAGAAGCTCCATCTCCATCACTATTTGACAACAAGAAAGGTCAAGATGAAATTGTTAAAGTCAAGTTCTAAGCCTAGTTGAGCATGCTACTTATGTTAGGCATTAGTATTATAGACAAACCATTTCTCCATTAAGAGGGAGTGTTGGAGAAATAACAAAGAAATTAGAATGTTGTTAGGAAGAGGTTATTGAGTTGTTATGTGCTTGCATAAGTTTGGTATGAGAGTGATTTGAGATCCTATTTTATAGGAGTTTGTTATGAAATCAGTTTGTTGTCTACATCTATATATGTAATGGATTTCTAATCAATGAGAGACAAAGTGTGTGAGCGTAGCCTCACTTGTGTGAACCCTTGTGGCCTCATTAATTGTTTTCCTTCTCCAATTTTCAAATATTAGGTATGGTATTTGATGAATGAAAATTAAATATTTTCTTTTATAATAGGAATTAAGATGAGTAACTTTCAAGGGGACTAGATGCCATTGAAATCAAATTTGGATTCCTATATTGACTTGGTGCGTGTGGTAGTTGTTTTATTGATGAATATTGATTATTTTCTTCGATGAAAAGACTTCGGATTGGCGACTTTCAATAGGACTCGATGCTATCCCAATCAACTTATTATAAAATGCATATTTTATTCCATGGAAAGATGTGGGTCGGTAACTTTCAAGGCGACTCGATGCTTTCCAGTCAAAATTATTTTAAAAAAGAGGGAGAAGATCAATCCGAGAGAGACCAAGACAAGCATTCATAGAGCGTCACGTAATTATTGCTTAGCATATATCTTGATACTAAATTGATTTAATTGCATATTATTATTAAAATAGGTTCTCAAGTTATGATATTTTTTTCAAAGTATTTACATCTTATACGATTTTTTTATGCTTCAGTTTTATTTTGTTAACTTTTTAATTATTTACTTTCAGTTTTTATTTAAGGGAGTGATTTGATTTAAAAATGAACAAATTCATTTTGAATGAAGATTTTCATGTCATGAGTACAATTTTTAATATAAAATTTGACAATTTAAAAACGAAGTACACATTAATGCTCAAGCTTTTACTAATAGAGTGTAATTCTTCTTCTTCTTTTTTTATCTCAGTGGTTGTGAAATAGAGTGTAATTCTTCTTTAATTTTTTTATTAATGTAAATGGTATATTTGATCTTATTATAATAATAAGTATAATATTATAGGAGATTTATATTTTAATTTAATTTTATATATAGTTAATTGAGTTTAACTTTAATGATAAGAGGAATTAGGAGGAATGATTATTACAAATTCCAATCTTGTAGTCAACATTTAAAGATGTCAGCATATTTTCCATCGTTCTCCCAATTTAATGAATAAGATTTAATGCTTATAATTTTCTTGCATTTATAAATGCATTGGTTAACCTATTTACTTTTTCACATTTACTTAATCATATTAAGAAATTACTATCCAGCTATATATGATTGCCACATTTAGTTGATTACCAATAACTAGCACAGCTACTCAAAACCCTGGTTGATGGCAATCATATACTGCTATAGTAATTTTTGAATATGATTAGGTAAATGTTAAAAAATAAACAAGTTAACAGATGCATTCAAAAATACTAAAAATATGCCAACATCTTCAATTTTTAGCCATCATATTATAATTTAGATTAAAAAGTAATTAATTGTACCCATTATTAATAAGTATACACGGATAATTAATATCTATACAACCTTTTTCTTACCATGTTTGAATTATTACCCAACACTGTCTCATCTTTATTGCCACGGATCATATCTTCATTGCCACAGAGCATTTTGGGAACTCATCTCCATTGCCAGTAATCCCGTGTATCATATTGGGGCAAGCGTTTTTTAAATGCACATGAACTGTGTCATCTACTGATGCCACGTTTAGGGTGCGTTTCAATTTCAATTTTCAATTAACAATATCAGGTGTTCAATTTTCAATTAACAATATCAAGTGGAGAGCGCGGGCAGGTGAAGAACCGCAAGTGAAGAGAGCCGACAGGTGGAGAGTGGTAAGTGTTTTGAATTTGTGCTTTTAATACATCACACAAAGAACCATGTAAACATTAAGTAAAATGCTCAGGCCTCGCTAATCAGTCACACAAAGAACCATGTAAACATTAAGTAAAACGCTCAGGCCTCGCTAATCAGTTAAATAATATTTATTTATTTCTAGACAATCCAAAACTATCTGAACATAATCTCGAATATGGTAAATAATAATTTTTCAGCTCTTGACAATGCAGAATTTGTGTTTTTAATAAGTTACACACAGAACCATATAAACATTAACTAAAACGCTCTGGCCTCGCAAGAATCTGGTAAATAATATATTTTTTTTAAATCTCTGGACAATCCATCACAACAATCGCAATTTTGACGTTAAACCTCACAAATGCCTCATTAGGTGAAATAAAACAACTTTGTGCAGGGAATTTACAGGCTTTTTGCATACTGATGAGCATAATATAATTTAGTGATAATTTTACTAATAAATTGGATTTGTGATTCGTATGGTTATTATTAATAATTTATTAATCACAATATTAATATATAATAATATTTTATTAAATTTATTAATAAAGTATTAATAATATTTTATTAATGTTATTGTCATAATTATATCTATTAATAATTTTATTAATAAAATATTATTAATACTTTATTGTTATTATACATAATATATTTATAAATATTAAGTAATAATAAAAATAATTAATTTTATTATTAATTATTATTAATATAAGTAATTAATTATATTATAAAGAAGTTTTTTAAGAGTAGATATGTTTTTTATATAACGATTATTAATTAATATTAATGTTTAACCATGTTAGTAATATTATATTAATAATCTATTAAGATTAATGGTTATTAGGGTTTAGGTTATTACGATTAGTACACACATGTCCTTTATATAATAATTATTAATTAATATTAATGTTTACTTATATTAGAAATAATGTATTAATAATATATTAAGGTAAATGGTTATTAGAATTTAAGTTATTAGGGTTAATGTTGTTAGGATTGTTAAAATTATTAAAAATGGTTAATATAGTTATTGTTAATATAAAGGGGTTTTAATTATTATTATTAGTTAATAATAGTAATAATAACTATTAATATTATTATTACTACTTTATTAATAATCATTAATACATATCAATACTTTATTAAATTTATTAATAAACTGTTATTAATACTTTATTAATAGTAAAAATTATATATATATATTACAAATATTATTAATAAAGTATTATTAATGCTTTGTTGCAATCATTAATACATATCAATACTTTATTAAATTTATTAATAAACTGTTATTAATACTTTATTAATAGTAAAAATTATATATATATATTACAAATATTATTAATAAAGTATTATTAATGCTTTGTTGCTATTATACATTATACACTAATAATTAATGATTATTAAATAATAATAATAATAATTAAATATACTATTAGTTATTATGAATAAAGGTAATTAGTTATATTATACAAAGGGTGTTATAAGACATCTATTTATTTTAATGATTAGAAAATATGGTTTAATGAGTGTGGCATTTATTATTTTTAGTATAGGGGTTTTAATAAAAGTTTTATATGAGTGTGTCTATGTGGAATTTAATGAAAGTTTTGTATGGGTGGGAGACTTATTTAGAACAACTAAAAATCATCATCTATAAAGTTAAAGATGATTTTT
Organism: Picea mariana; assembly: GCA_032191745.1. NCBI lineage: Eukaryota > Viridiplantae > Streptophyta > Pinopsida > Pinales > Pinaceae > Picea > Picea mariana. The sequence continues at coordinate 28,729 of JASDQU010011623.1, read as the reverse complement.
TATCAATGTCTTTAGAACAAGTATGATTATAAGTTTCTTTCTATGTAATACATCACATGAGTTCAAATTTCATATATTTGTGAAAAATGAAACACTTTGTTATATTTTCTTCAAAAACATGGAGAAAACTTTCTTTCCATAATGCGTAGAACATGAACGAACCTTGTCATGTGACAAACATAACCCAATGTTGTAATATGAAAAGTAAAGTCAAAGTTGTATGAGTAACATAGTATTGTTGCAATGTGACCATCATAGTCCTATTGTCACAATGTGATGAACATAGCCCTATCATAGCTTCGGTGTCATTGTCACATTTTGACAAACATAGTAACATAGCAATGTTATGAACCTAGCCCTATTTCCAGAATGTGACAAACATAGCTTCGTCATCGCAAAGTGATGAAAAATTACTATTACCGCAATGTTATGTGAAACAAATATCATAACATGATAATGTGGAAAAAAAATGAAATTTCACAATATGACAAACATATGCCTCCTCGTCGCAATGTGACACAAATATCCTAATGTCATAATGTGAGAAACATTTGTAAATTTCACAATACTACAAACATAACCCATTGTCCCAATGTGACATAAACAACCAAATGTCCTAATGTGACAAACATAACCTAGTATCAAAATGTAATAAACCTATTCTAATGCCACAGTGTGATAAAAAAAAACTCTATGTTGCAATGTGATTACCATTACCTTATGATATGATGTGATGAACACAACTTGATGTCACAATCTAACGAATAAAACTGTAATAGCATTGTAATGCGACAATAAACCATGGCTAACCACAATAAACATGGTCCAACATGGTTAACCATAATCAACATGGTATCGATGTCTTAATGTGTTAAAGATTTCCTAACACCGCAATGTGATGAAAATATGTGAACAACACAATGCAACGAACATTGCCCTATCATGACAATTTAACACAATAGCCCTATTGTCACAATGACACGGGCATTTTGTATTTTCTCTCTGTGAATAATACAACATTGTCAACCCACTGCAATTAACATATCCTCCTCATTGCAATGTGATAGATATATCCTAACATCATAATGTGATAAACATTTCCAAATGTCGCAATGTGACAAACATAACCCATTGTCTCAATGTTATGTACAAAACGTTATGCCGCAATGTGAAAAACATCACCCAACATTGCAATGAGACAACCATTCCCGGATGTCACAATGTGACAAATATAACCCACTTTCAAAATGTGACAAACCTATTCCAATGCCATAATGTGCTAAACAAAAACCGTACCTTGCAATGAGCATAGCCCCAATCATAGCTTCATCTTCATCATCACATTTTGACAAAGATAGTGACATAGCAATGTTATGAACCTAGCCCTATTTCAAGAATATGACAAACATAGCTTCATCGTCGCAAAGTGAAAAAAATTTACTATTGTCACAATGTGGTGTCAAACAAATATCCTAACATCATAATCTGAGAAACATTTCAAAATTTAATAAACCTATTCTAATGCCATAGTGTGATAAGAAAAAACGCTATGTTGTAATGTGATTACCATAACCTTATTATTTGATGTGAGGAACAAAACTTGATGTCACAATCTAACAAATAAAACCTTACTAGCATTATAATGTGACAAAAAACCATGGGTAACCACAATAAACATGGTCCAACATGGTTAACCATAATCAACATGGTCTTGATGTCGTAATGTGTCAAGCATTTCCTAACGGTGCAATGTGACGAAAATATGCGAACGACACAATGCAACAAACATTGCCCTATCATGACAATTTAACAAAATAACCCCATTGTCTCAATGTCACAAACATTTTGTATTTTCGCTCTGTGAAGAATACAACATCATCAACCCAATGTGATTAACATATCCTCCCCATTACAATGTGACAAAAATAGCCTAACATCATAATGTGATAAACATTTCCAAATGTCGCAATGTGACAAACATAACCCATTGTCGCAATGTTATGTACAAAACCTTATGCTGCAATGTGAAAAACATCGCCCAACATTGCAATGAGATGACCATTTCTCGATGTCGCAATGTGAAAAATATAACCCACTTTCAAAATGTGACAAACCTATTCCAATGCCATAATGTGCTAAACAAAAACCCTACCTTGCAATGAACATAGCCCCAATCATAGCTCCGTCTTCATCGTCAAATTTTGACAAACATAGTAACATAGCAATGTTATGAACCTAGCCGTATCTCAAGAATGTGACAAACATAGCTTTGTCATCGCAAAGTGACGAAAATTTACTATTGTCGCAATGTGATGTTGAACAAATATCCTAACATCATAATGCGAGAAACATTTCGAAATGTCACAATATGACAAACATATGCCTCCTCGTCACAATGCGACAAATATCCTAATATCATAATGTGAGAAACATTTGTACATGTCGCAATATGACAAACATACGCCTCTTCATCATAATGTGACACAAATATCATAATTTCGTAACGTGAGAAACACTTGTAAATGTCGCAATATGGCAAACATAACCCATTGTCCCAATGTGACATACACAACCTAATGTCGCAATGTGACAAACATAGCCCAACATTGCAATGAGATGACCATTCCTTGACATTGAAATGTGACAAACATGACCCACTATCAAAATGTAATAAACCTATTCTAATGCCATAGTGTGATAAGAAAAAATGTTATGTTGCAATGTGATGACCATAACCTTATGGTATGATGTGAGAAACAAAACTTCATGTCACAATCTAACGAAGAAAACCTTATCAGCATTGCAATGCGACAATAAACCATGGCTAACCACAATAAACATGGTCCAACATGGTTAACCATAATCAACATGGTTTTGATGTCGTAATGTGTCAAACATTTGCTAATGTCGCAATGTGACGAACATATGAGAGCACCACAATGCAACGAACATTGCCCTATCATGATGACCATTCCCTGACGTTGCAATGTGACAAATATAACCAACTTTCAAAATGTGACAAATCTATTCCAATGCCATAATATGCTAAACAAAAACCCTACCTTGCAATGTGATGACAAGAACCTTACAATGTCATGTTACGAACAAAACCTAATGTCACAATTTATCGAAGAAAATTTGATCAATATTTCAATGCGATAGTGTCTTATGATGTGATTTGACGAACAAAAATTGATGTAATAATATTTTAATAATGTATTTATTAAAGTATTAATACTTTAATAATGTATTTATTAAAGTATTAATACTTTAATAATATTTTTATTAATGTATTAATACTTTAATAATATATTATCGTTTTAATAATGTACTACTTTATTAATGTATTAATATTTTATCAATATATTAATTAATAATGTGTTTATGTATTAATACATTAATATGTTACATTACACATTTTTGTATTGATAACTTAATCATGTTTTACTGAATAGATTAAGTTCAATGTAACAATATTTTATTAATGTATTCATATTGTAGTAATGTATTTGTTAATGCATTTAATTTATTTATTCATGTGTTTAATGTATTGTTAATATTTTACATTATTAGTGTAATAATACTTTAGCATTTTATTAATTAAATTAATAATGTATATATTAATTGATACATTAATGTATCAAATAATTAATATGTTACTTTATATATTAATGTAAATTAATACTTTTGTTAATACATTATATTAATACATTAATGATTGTACCAATCAATTGTCAACATTTAATGTATTAATACATTATGATTGCATTAATAATTTAATATGTTACATTATATATTAATACAAATTAGTACTTTAATTTATACTTTAATAATGGATTACTTTAATAAGATCTGTATTACTATTTTATTTATGTATTACTTTTTTAATGTATTATTATTCTAATAATTTATTGTATTTATTGATGTATGCAATGTGTTATTAATGTATTACATTATTACATAACATTATACGCTAAGCTAAATTAATATTTTATTTTATACATTATTATTATATATTACATTAATATATCAATAGAATATATCAATATATTTAATAAATAACTTACATTATTAGTGTAATAATACCTTAACATTTTATAAATTAATAGTGTACTAATGTACAAATAAATTGATGCATTAATGTATCAAAAAATTAATATGTTACTTTATACATTAATGTAAATTAACATTTTAATTTATATATTATATTAATACATTAATGATTGTATCAATCAATTGTAATCTTATACTAATATTTTACTTTGATGTATTAATACATTTTTATTGTATTAATAATTTAAGATGTTACATTATATATTAATACTAATTAGTACTTTGATCTATACTTTAATATGGATTATTAAATACATTAAGGTTAAATTCATCCTATTACTACTTTATTAATATTTTAATAATTTATTGTATTTATTGATATATGTAATGTATTATTAATGTATTACATTATTACATTACATTATACACTAATGTAAATTAATACTTTATTTTATACATTATTATAATAATAATAATAATCATCATCTATTTTTAAGATCACAGCCAAGTCAACACACCAAATTGATGTATGATATACATTAATATATTAATATATCATTAATGTATATATATTAATTTGTTAATATAATATATTTATTAATTTATACATTAATTATATACTAATTATGAGAAAGGCATATTTTAATATTAGGTTTTATAGAAAACCTATTCTTGACAAGTGTTCTAAAACAACTATTTTGTTCACCAGACAGGTTTTTAAAAAAACCATCTTTGTTCACCATACCTACCACTCATAGAAATAACTGTCATATCATGTATCTACATATCCTATCTCTTTATTGTACATTAAGAAATAAATCATAAATACTTTTGTACTTTATCCACCGCCTCACCATTCCTATACCAACTCCTGTACTCTACACATGGCCTCACCATAAAAAAGTTGTCGAGAGGTTACAGAATGAAACAAAAATTGGCTGAGTGGGAGAATTCCGGAAGACTTTGGGAAGCTGAACAAATTACATTTTATACAATTATATGATAATAATCTCTCGGGGACGATACCTGAAGGATTTGGTGAGTTCGGGAATTTATTGGTGAGTTCGGGAATTTAGTTGGTATTTCTATGTACCAGAACTCTCTCATAGGGACCTTGCCTCCAAAGATGGGATCTATGTTTGAATTCAAGATGATTGATGTCTCACAGAACAAGCTGAGTGGCCCACTTCTGCCAAATTTGTGCAGTGGAGGCAATCTTCAGTATATTCTTGTCCTCGAAAATGAGCTTATTCTTGTCCTAGAAAATGAGCTTACAGGCCAAGTCCCTGAGTCGTATGGAGACTGTAAGAGTATGTTGCATTTTCATGTGAGTAAGAATAAACTGAGGGGAAGAATTCCAAGGGGAATATGGGAGTTCCCACATGTTTCGATACTGGATCTCAACTTCAACGCTTTTGAAGGGGAGATAGCTCCTGCGATTGGAAATGCGAGGAATTTGTCTGAGTTATATCTGGAGAGAAATGGGTTTTCTGAAAACTTTCCAGTAGAGATTGGGAAGGCTTTGCAGTTGATAAAAATTGATGTTAGCGGCAACAAGTTAATGGGAGATGTACCTTATAAGATTGGGAAATTAAGCTTGTTGAATAGTTTGCTTTTGCAGGAAAATAATTTTTCAGGACCCATACCAGGTCAGATTGAATGCTGTAAGTTTGTGTCTTCCATTAATCTTGCATATAATGAGCTCATAGGACACATTCCTCCCATCCTCGGTTCTATGGAAGTCCGTAATTATCTGAATCTTTCAAACAATATGCTTTCTGGAGAAATACCGAATATCATGGCTTCTCTGAAGCTCAGTTCTATTGATTTCTCAAGGAATTCATTAACAGGACCAGTGTCGATTGAGCTCATCAGAGATGCCAACAACGAAAGCTTTTCTGGAAACCCTGGCCTGTGTGGTCAAGGTTTAGAATCTTTGCAGCCTTTTGATCCTCATAAAGGATATGTTTATCAGGAGGAGAGATGGATCACTGGATGGATTGTTAGTGGGAATGTATTTACATTCTTGATCATCGGCATGCTCATCATAGGATGCAGGTTGCATCGGCGAGATACTAATAAAGTGAGCAACCGAATTTTTTGGGAGATGGAATCCTTCCACAAGCGCAACTTCGATGAGCATGAAGTTCTGGAATCCATGTATGAGGAGCACGTTATCGGTCATGGTGTCTCTGGCACAATGTACCAAATCCAGCTAAGCAATGGTGAGTCTGTTGCCGTAAAAAAGCTCTGGACTTGCAAAAATGGCCGCCATGGCGGACAGGGCCCAATAGACCGAGAATTGAAGATAGAGGTTGAGACGTTGGGAACGATCCGGCACAAGAATATTGTCAAAATATACTGCTATTTCTCAAACGAGGATTCAAATATGCTGGTGTACGAGTACATGCCCAACGAGAATTTGTGGGAATCTCTGTACGGAGGAAAGAGGGGGACGAATCTTGATTGACTTACTCGTTACAAGATAACTTTAGGTGTGGCGAGCGGGCTGGCTTATCTCCATCACGATTGCCAGCCAGGTATCATTTACAAACATGTCAAGTCCACCAATATCTTGTTGGACTCAGATTATCAGACCCATGTTGCAGATTTTGGTTTTGCTAAGATTCTTCAAGCCTACTCCAAAGGTGATTCATCGATTGGTATTGTTGGCACCCATGGTTATATCGCTTTAGGTTTCTTTTTTATCTTCTGTAGAAAAAAAAAATTTTATTGTTTCTCAAATCCGCGTAGACTCCAATGATTAATTAAGATCGACCCACGAATGCAAATTTATATTTGAGCCAGCCTATTCGGATAAACTTCACGGAATTCTTTATTTTGGAACGGTAACATGCATTTTGGAAGACAGGCATGTGCCTTTCCTTCAAATCTGGATTTTGACTAAAAGTTATGTCCATTGACTTTTGGTTCCCTAATTACGTACTGATTTCTCTTTCACCTAGCTCGATAACCTTCGCAAACCGTCCGTGGTGGGCGGTCTCCTATGGCAGTCAGTCTCCCATGGAGGTCTGTGGCCGCACTTTTAAAAAACAGAAGCGAGCGATAGCTGCGCTCCTCCCTTTCCTTGAGAATGATGTGCTTTTCCTTAGAGGGGTCCCGGTAGACAGCAATGCAGCAACCTCCGGTAAAAGCAGTGAGCTGGGCATGTAAATGGAGGTGAGCACTTATTCAATAACAAGGCTTAAATCCGAATGTACTTCTTCAGAACTAAGATTGCAATGATGTCCTTAGTAACTCCTTTCATGGCATTTTTTTACTATTTTTGCCTTTAATTTCTTCTTGTTTTTGTAGAATTGTCCTTGGGCTTGAAAATCACTATTTGCAGAGTTTATCAAAGCTATATGCACAGTTAATCGGAGAACTTTGAGTAGTTACAAGAACTGTTCATGGAGATGTTTGAGAGCAATCTCATTAACTTTCATACGCATGTGGCTTTATGCAATGCATTCTTGCTGGTTGGGCAAGCGTGCTTCTACCAGTCTCTCAATAACTTATTAAAACAATCTTTTGTCTTTTACACATATTGTAGATACATGCATACATACATGCACCCGTCGAAAAGGAAACGTGGCCCCTGTTCCTTCACACGGTCACATTCTGCTAATCCAAATCCATAAATATATGCTCTGCTTAATCCAATTTCCTGTCACTTGTTCTTCAAGCTTTTATCCCCTAGCGTCTGTTTTAGCTACCCCACTGTTGTATATGATTTTGGTTATGTGTTACAAGTCTTTTCTCATTACCGTTGCTGCTTATTGCTATAGGATTGTATCCTTTGGGCTTCCTTGAAAACTCCCAAACTTTGTCTCTCCAACCATTCTAGATCTTGATACCTTCCCTGGTGATTTGGGTATATGGTGGCATCTCCAATCCAAGTCAATTCATCAGAGGGAGCGGTAATGGAGTCATTTTCTGTAGCAGACAGAATGATTATGAAGCTAGGATATGAAACATTTGTTCCTGGTTTTCCCTCTTTAGCATATTTGCAGTCAAATCAGATCCTCGTTTTCTATTCAAATCAGATGAAGCTTGACAAAAACTCAGTAATCCCAAACCATCCAGCACAATTTAGTAGAGAGATATATGATATGGGGAGTACCCAATATACCAATATGCCATTTTGTGCCAATTTGAATACTCCTGGGGCTAAAACTGGAGTGCCCACGCATAGATCAGTGCCTGTGTCGGTGCACAGGGGGTGCCCAACTCAGGATTCATTGCATTCTCCTGGGGACAATGGGGAGGCCATCTCACACTTTTGGAGCAATTCAACCTCTAATGAAGCAGACGAGCAACAAGTGATAGATGAGAGGAAGAACAAAAGCATGTTGTCTAAAAGAGAATCTGCGAGGAGATCTCGGTTCTAGAAACAACAACACTTGGACGAGCTGAGGGCTTAGGTGGATCATTTGAGAGAAGAGAATGGGTAGATATTGAAGAAATCCAATATCACTTCCGAGCATTATGCTCATATAAGAGAAGAGAATTACTTGTTGATATCACACGGATTAGAGCTGGGTCACAAGCTCACTAGATTACAATACGCATTAAATGCTCAATGTTGTGTGTGTTATTGCATATTCTATACAACATTACTTTATGATATTAAATAATTGACATATATTATATCATATTTATTATTGTGTTGTGTTGAATATATATTGGTTATTAATATGTTCATTTATAGCATTTATGTGTTTGTGTTTAATGAGTACTCACATTGAGTTTAATGAGTACTCACATGGTAGACTTTACATGATTTTCAACACAAATTTGGTGAAATGAAAATATGGAAAGAGATATTCAATACAATATATATTGAATGGTTGTTTATCTTTATAGAAATAGCTTTGTTTATAAGTAAAAATAATGCAAAGTAATATTATAGATGATTTTAGGGGTGAAATTTTACTCATGGGTGAAATTTAGGGGCTTCCAATTTTTTATGGGGTGAATTTTTTGTATTAAAGTGATTTTTTAAAACTTATATCATTAGCCCATAATTTATTTTAGGGGAAAAATCGTGTACAGGATTAACCCTTGTTTTTAGGAGAGATAGAGGAAAAAAAATTATATTTCGCCCCTGAAATTTGGAGGGACAAGCTTCCATTAGCCAAACTTCTAGAAGTATGGGAATTTCTGATAGCTTCTTTGCCCTGCCATTTGGTAAAATCAGGGTTTATGGTTTAATTCGCCCAGATTTTGTGATATGGGCACTGGGTAGCCACATTTTGGCCCTCCCACCTGGTATAAATTGTATGGCATCTGCCCAGGGTTAAAATCATAGCTTTGTTACTTGTTTGGTTCATTCGTGAGAACTACAGAGTCTACTATCTAGTGACCATCCAGAAAATATCTAAATCGCCAAGGCCCGGTGTACATATATTGAATTTTCGTGTTTATTTCCCCTCAACAGAATGGAAAGAGGGAAAGAGATGCTAGTGGTGGAGCTGCCTGTTCAGAGAATAATTTGTTACAGTTATTAGTCTGGTGGTCCGTGGAGCCACCTGTTCAGAGAAGAAGAAACTCGGAAGGTGTCACGCGAGGCTTTGGCGGTGAATAATTACCAGGGTTTCAACTTTGCAAACGTCTTGATAGGTATTTACTAGTTACCCGGTCTTTCATCTTTAAATTCCTTAAAGATATTTATTTAGATTGTGGGAGAAAAATTGTAGACTTGGAACCAAATATGTTTTGTCACAAGGGTGTGTATTTTCACGTTTTTCTATTTTGTTTATACTTATGTTTTTTTATTTGAATCCCCATTCCATTTCCCTGTCGTGTGCACCCAATCTCCAGCCTAGCTTTCATCCCTTTTCCAATCAGATTGCACCCAACGACTTTTCCAGCTATCTATATTAGTACACACTTTTTTATTTTGTTTATACTTACGTTTTTTTATTTAGATCCCCATTCCATTTCCCCGTCGTGTGCACCCAATCTCTAGCCAAGATTTCATCATTTTTCCAATCAGATTGCAACCAACGAATTTTCCAGCTATCTATATTTGTAAGGTAAGAAAATTGTTAGCAAGTTTTAATAAAAAATTATCAGTCCAATACAAATAAATCCTAAATGAAATACAATCATAAAACACATCTAACATCCAATGAAGACAACAACAACGAAACTGCCTAACCCATATTCTCAAAAAATGCAATAAAATGATGACCCTAACATCAATTAGCTAAAGCCATCAGCAAAATTATATAATGAATATGATTCAATCACAAATCATTTATCTAATATTCTAGACCAAAAGTTGACTTTCAGGCTAGGGAGCGATCTCAATGTCAGCTTGAAGAACCACTAAATGCCAGGTTGGTAGAAGTTGGGGAATTTATCCAGTCTGGCACAAGGCCCTTCACAGGCATAAATTTTTTCTTGGGGTCTTGCAAACTTTGTGCCACACTGCATGATTATCCATTTTAAGTTGTGGAGGCAAAACTTAAAAATCTTCAGGGAAGGATTTCCACACGAGTAGTTCTGACATCAAAATCCACATGCCATTTAAAAATATATATATTTTGAAAACCCCACTTCCATCAACTGTGTAAAATTTTGTTTACCTTTTCTTGTGTTCTAAAAACCCAAACTAACCATCCCTTTTCCAGAGTCATAATGCAAGGAGAGTATCCAACCAAAGGTTCAAAATTTGCTTGGTCCAATCCTTAGACAATCACAAGTCATTTTCCTACAAGGGAACATGTTTACTACCACCAGTGCTTCCAATTCCAAGAGATTTTTGAGCCTAGTTTTGGTCCCTAGGTTCAATATTACTAG
>JASDQU010011623.1:0-10551 GCA_032191745.1 Picea mariana | reverse complement strand
CATTGTGAACCCAACGCAACTCATTTCGGTTCAAACGGATGTCGGGAGCGAGAGATATCGCGATATGTTTGAATCGTCAAAAAAGTAAAAAAAAAAAGGACGCTGACTATGAAGTCCATACATGATGACGTGGCAGGGGTCGTACGATGACATGGTAGAGATTGTACATCCGCACGCTGATGTGGCATGTGATGACATGGCAGTTTTTTGATTGGTAGAAGTGGTCGAATTATGATGTGACATGTGGCACCATTGTATTGGTTATTGGTTCAAAACTTTATGTACTCTATGGGGTTCGAACCGTGGACCTATCCCATAGTCCAAAGTCTTGGCAAGAGCCGCCCTGTCAATGCACCCACACATTGTTACTTACCATATAACAATTTGCATTTAATTTAAGTTCAAACTATTGTATATGTTGGCAGGGTTCGGGCTAGGGCTTAGCCCCAGCCCGTGGTCTTTTGTGTTATACCATGCGACCACATACCACACGGAGGTCGTGCATGGGAGTTGTATTTTAAATGGAGCCCCAGTCGCACACTGTATATTCCATATGAACCAATGTAATAGTTGGCGCGTGTTTGTTTTATCAAACGGTTAACACGGTTTCAATGCGCCCGACACTTGGTGCTTAACTGTTGGCTCTTAAAGGTTAGCCCTTTTTCTTATAGAGCACGGTTGTATGGATGACCCATGTGCCTGAGATCTTGGCGGTTAGGGGCTGGCGTGCCCATAACCGTCCTACAGTTTTCACCGTTGGCGTGGTTGCGTTCGGTGCCAGGATTTTACACTTTAAATAGCGTGTGTGCTACGTTGAATGAACAGGGGTGTGTTTTTTAGATGCAGATACAACAAGCTTGAAGGGGAGACTTCAAAGAAGCCTAACTTCTTCGTTTTTTTGCCAAATAAAGTGCCAAAAAATCCCAACTAGGGGTTTTTGGATGCTCTGAAGCCATTGGAGTAGTCTGTTGGTCATTATGAGCATTGTAAAGCACGTTTTTGAGAAATTTGACAAAATAATAATAATGATCCATTGGAAGCTGGACCAAGAGATGTAGCCCAAGAGAGGGGTGAAATCCATTATCATTTGTTGTGTTATGTGCTTATGTTCATTGATTATGCTGCTATTTATTTGTGTCTTAAATGAGTAAATCCTATTAAATGATGTGTTGCAAAGTTGATCCATTTTCTTTTAACACATAAACTTTACTTGCAAATATTTCCAAGTTTACAAGTCTTCTTTATTTTTAGGTCACTCTACAAGAATGTTTGTAGTTTTAATAGTTGTTGCATCAACTATGCCCATCATAGGATCAATCGAAGCAATGGATTAGTTTGTGACAAACCAATGATGATTTGGAGAGGGTAAATTGACAACTGCATAAAAGAATGGATTATTAGCCAATAATAGATCAAGATAACAATACAATATCTTTTTAAATAGCAAAACTTAACAAGATTTCTCCCTCTTTTTTACCATCAATATCAATAAGTAACATAAATCAATAGAGAAGGCAAAGTAGGAAATATAATCATGAATCAGTTAAGTATATGCTTACAGCCAGGCACAAAACAATCTTGGAAAGAATAAACAATCTATAGTCCATCATTTTCTACCCTTCCTGCATTGCCCTTAGTAGCCCAATTAAACTTTATGACTTCCCTTCCCCTTGGGACAACAAGCTGGGAGAGGATCTTAGTATAACTCCTCATTAGATGACTTTCAAGAAAATATTTACTAGTCTTTAATCTTAAGAAGCAACAACTTTTGATGTTGCAGAGAACAAACCAAAAATGGTGTTCAATTTTTATTACAGACAAAGAGAAAGTTTGAAGAAATTATACATGAAGATGATAATGGTATGAAGAAAAGCCCTCCTAATTGAGAATTAAACTTTCAAACATTGACACAATACAGAGAAAATTTTGCTCGCCTAAATTTGAATAAAAAAACCCGTAGAGCCAAAAATTACAGAGAAACAAACCTCCTAAATGAGTGTCTCCGCTAGTTGACAACACTTCGAAAACACCATTATCAATGGTGAGAATACTGACATCAAAAGTTCCACCACCAAGGTGATAAACAAGAATATTCTTTTCTCCTCCATTTTTATCTAATCCATATGCAATTGTTCCAGCTGTTGGTTCATTTATTATACGAGCAACATTTAGCCCAGCAATTACACCAACATCCTAGGTTGCCTACCTTTGTGAATCATTGAAATATGTTGCAAACCAAAAAAATGGAAGTTTTGTCAAACTTTTGTTGACATACGTTACTCAAGTTCACTAATACATTATTTCTACATCACTCTTAATAACACTCCCATTTTAGCATAAATATGGATTGCACATATCAAAAACATGTTTTCAACTCGGGATCTCCCCATGCCTAAATTTACCTGGAATTGTAACTACTGCATCCTTGATTTTCTTCCCAAGCTAGGACTCAGTTGTCTCCTTCATTTTCAACAAAATCATTGCACTGATTTCCTCGGGACTAAAAACTTTGATTTCATCATCCCTGATCTTCACCTGAATGTAAGGGTTCCCATATTTATTTACAATTTTGTAGGGAAGAAGTTTGATGTCTCTTTGCACCTCCTTGTCCTCATACCTGAGAGAAAATACATCAAAAGGTATTTGCTTATAAGGTTTTTTCTTCATTACAATATTACTAGACATTGTCCTCATAACTTGTGAGGGGTGATGAAAAGGGTATCTTGAATATGTGTTGTGGTGTGAGTATTGCAGAGTATATTATACCAACACTAATGGTTAAAACAAAGTGAAACTAAGAACAATATTTCTATTTGGGGAGTGAGCTCTCTATTTCATTATTAGGATCACCATAAATTGTTGTAGATTACCCTAAAAAAACTGTTGCATTTTCCTGAGAATTATATCATTATACTTTGTGAATCTTTAAGGTCAAACATGATGATTTTTTTGGATATTATTAGGATTATGAAATAGATTAAGAGTGCAAACCATATCCTGTAGCATTCATATTTACACCTTAGTACAACAGATTACAATATTGCTAGACATTCAAATGAAAAGTTTGTTCCAGATTTCAAGTGCGAGGAATATCAAATTGTTTGAATTCTCTAACTAGTGAGACATTCAAAGAATGATGAATGATTCTGAAACAGAATGCATATGGTGTTGATTCAACACATGACAAGTCGTTCTCGATTTTTTTACATGTATTAAGTCATAAATGTTTCCTTCTGATCGATGATCCACACATGAACATAAGATAAATGTTGGCTTGATCTGCTACCATCATTGACCATAAAGTACTTAGTAAAGTGTTGACAAACCCCAAGTAAAGGTCAAGGTTGTTGCTTCAGACAGACAGAGGGTGTAACTAGGATAAGTCTATCGAAAAGATAGGGTTCGTGGTTATCGAAAAGATGTTGTTACTCTGTTCACTTAGAATTTTAACAGTCTTTACTAGTCAATTATTTTCATGTTTTTAAGGTACCATTTATTCTTTTAGTTGTATATCTTAAAGAGCCAATTTTTCCATCAGAGTAAATTCTTTGTCAAAAATACACACAGGCCTATCTTGGCTTCCTTTGTTTATAATGTCCCAAAGAGACTTAAAGAAACACAATTGGCAGGAGTTCGAGATAATTCAAAGGTTGTTGTTCCTTTGATCTTAATAGAAATAGTATCACGTGCAGTAGTGGAATTACCAACAACTAACGTTTCTGAATTAGGGGCACAAACACTGATATTGTAGTGGCCAGTCTCAACAAGGACATCAATGAGACCTCTTGAGCCATTAGTCTAATCAATGATACCTCTTGAAATTAGCTTCGGCAATTGCATCAGGTCATTCATCTGTTGTTGCGATTTAGATTGACAAAATGTTATGTATAATCTCAATAAATCAAGTAGTAGCACTGGAGATTTGTAGATTGATGACCCATCTGGATGCTGGAACTGGATGTTAGGTTTATTGAAAGTAGCAGAAGCCAAAGCGAAGAGAGTCAATATTGGTTGCTATGATCTTGTGTAGGAGAATAGCAGGATAATGATGTTCGAGGTTGGAGGGCATCATCATCAGGCAGGGGAACTCCACATTCGAAAGGAGCTCATTGCGCTTAAAAGAGCTCGGTGTTTGTGGGATCTAGTGACTTCTTCTTCCTGGAAATCTCCAATAACTGGTAAGTCTGTTGCTAATTCTGATTGGAATTATGGTAACGAGAATTGTGAGAGAGAGTTAGTAGAAGGGAGAAATGGTTTCGAAAAGGATACTAGTTCTGAGAATCTTCCTACTTCCTTGAGAGGAGGTGGTATCAGTAATGGATAAAGGGGGTTACTTCATAATTGGAGAAATCAAAGTTGGGACACACATGAAGAACTAATGCTTAATTTATAGGATATGAATCTCACTAGAATGGGAAATGATAGGAATGTAGAGACGTCAAGAGGGGCTAGCAATTATTTGGAAACTCCCGACAGAGAAGACTGCAGATATGCAGAAACTTGTGGAGATGAGAAGACGATGATCATTCATGTTTAAACAGGGAATAAGGGATAGAGAACTTAAGAAGACATTGAGGGATTGGAGAGTCCTCTGTAACAAAGAAAAGTACCAAAGAGAATCATCAAATCCATACTTCTGTACATGCACTATCACATCTTTCACTAGAGGAGGAGGAGCCCTTCAATGAACTAGATATATGTAATGAATATGATGTGAGCTCTTCCAGGGTGAATAGACGGACAACAATCTTAGACTAAAATTCCCGTTCAGGATCACCACTACTGACTAGAGATGCATGGAGATTTCATCAGCATAATGAAAAGGATAGAAAAAGGTGTCATTGTTTGAACCTTTCAAGAGATACCATTAGACAAAAGGAAGACTCATACACACCTGCATCAACATGCTCTTACAGCAGAAATGGTGATCGTAATCCTAGTGTTATTGGGTCATGGGATGGCTTGATCTGCTACCATCATTGACCAGAAAGTAAAGTGTTGACAAGCCCCAAGTAAAGGTCAAGGCTGTTGCTTCAGACATACAGAGGGTGTAACTAGGATAAGGCTAATCTTTTGAGTAGAGCTAGTCCATTCAGTTGAAAGTTGAAGCTGATTATGTTATGTTAATGTAAAACTTCACTCCATTCATTTACATGGAATGGGAGCCAACTCCAAGTACTTGCACAACATTGCAGAGCCGACCGTTTCCATTTCCATTAAATTGGATAGTTTAATGGTGCATTGAAATTAGCTTTGGAAACTGCATCAAGTCATTCATCTGTTGCTGCGATTTAGATTCACAAAATGTTATGTATAATCTCAATAAATCAAGCAGTAGCACTAGAGATTCGCAGATTTATGACCCATTTGGATGCTGGAACTAGATGTTAGGTTTATTGGAATAGAAAAAGCCAAAGCGAAGAGAGTCAAGATTGGTTGCTATGCTCTTGTTATTGGTCCAGAACTCCAAAACATAGGGGTAGTGGAGGGTACAATTTTTCTCCTAGCTTCTCAGATTCAGTGAGGAGAAAGGTTAGCAATATGGTCTCTAGAAATCAGACTACATTGCAGAAAGAATCACCATTATCCAGTTATAACTACAAGAGGTCTATTCGTTTTCTGAATTGTAACATGGAACTTTTGTCTTTTCATATCTTCCTTCATTGATTCGGATTATTTTCGGCGTGAAATGAGAGCAGAGATATAATAAAGAAATGCACAAAGGTATTGCAGATATTCAATAATATAATAGAAATGTATCAGAGATGAAACCATAAACATAAATATATAGTAATACATGATTTCTATTAATCAGAGAAATGTATAGAGATTGTAAAAATACAGAGTGAAACACTCACTAGAATGGTGGCAGCTTATCTCTGAGAAGAGATGTGACAGATACTCGCATTCGCAAGAAGATGATTACAATGAGGCTCTGAAGGCCCTTTTACAATAAATGGGAATTCCAAAAGTCCTATACATCCAAAAACCTAACCCTAGGAGATGAAGCGCCAAAAAGTCATGTGGGCCCTGTTTGGGTAAGTGAGTACATCAACTTCCCGGGGTCGTAACTTTTGCATACGATCTCCGTTTTAGGCCTGTGATAGCTTGTTGGAAAGGTATTGTAGAGGATATTAATTTTGGGGGCTCAATTAATCCTTTGGATATCATTAAGAACCTCTATCTCTAAAAATCTTCATTTGGACCCTCAAAATGGCCCCATAAGTTAAAACCTGCTAAAAATAGTAAATTGCCAAAATGGCCAGAAAACTGTTTTGAGCCATTTGGAAAAGGTGGGTGGCCACCGATATCCACATGGATCAATCCTCCCTCCTTAGGAAGCAATGGTATTCATTGCGTTGAGTTCTCAGGGGAGAGGGAAATGCATTTGTTGAATCTGCATCTTGGTGAGCTGCTTGTCTTGCTGGAGAAGTCACGTTGCCTAGTTTGTGGAAATCTGTCACGAACCTGTGGCTGGAAGGTTTGGACCTTTTTAACTAGTCTGGCTATTTTAGATGACTTTGTGCATAAGGAATATTCGTTCTTTGCTGCAACCTTGTCGACCTGCTTCTGTTGGATAGAAGGTGCTTNTGTGGTGGTTGGAGTATCCTTCTGTTCACCCTTTGAACAGATTGTGGAGAAGATGAATTTTGTAGTATGAGATACTACCTTATGTCACTGTTTAGGTGGGGCAGTAGTTGGAACTACCTATGGTATCCTGTAGAGATGACCCCCTAGAGTAATAATAAAACTACGGGGTCTAGACTCATAGATAGCATGGCGTTTCCACATATATGGTTGTCCCAAAAGAACATCACAAACATCCAGTGGGGAAACATCACATAATACCTCATCCTTGAAGGGTTGGATGGAATATGACAATCAACACTGCTGGCTGACACGAAGATCTCGTCCTTGGCGAAGCCACCCAATGCTGTATGGTTGCGGGTGTGGTGTTGTCAACAATCCCAACTATTTGACGACCTTTGGTGAGATGAGGTTCTTCTGGCTTCCGCTATCAACAATAAAATGCAGCGGGGTCCCCTTCACCCACATCTGTGAATGAAAAAGGTGCTCCCCCTCTTCTGGATTTGTTGGTTCTTCTGGTTGAATTTTTGTGGTCGCGACAATAATAGTGGGGTCTGCGTCGATGATCTGTCTTTTACCAGTATTTTCATAATCAGATTCTGAATCAGGGTTCGGCTCCTTGTCTTTCATCTCGGCCACCAATGACTGTTTTGAGCGACATTCGTCGTTGTTGTGCCAGGGGATTTTGTGGAAATCAAATCATTTTCCGGTGTCCTTCTTTGTCTTCCCGTGGCCCTTCTTTTCCTATGGCTTGGACTGGTTTTCAGGAGACTGTTTGTTAGGGTTGTATTTGTCATACTTTGGTTGTTGTGGATTTGCAGACTCGAACTCCCATTTGTTCTAGTGCTTAAATTTCTTCTCGATTTTAACAACATATCGATAGGCAGCACCGAGTGATGAGATGTATAGAAAATCCATTTTAGTTTGGATGTATCTGTGTAGAGCCCCACGGTATTTTAGAACCAAATGTCGTGCAGAGTCTTTGATACCCATCTTGGTGCGCAAGGTATGGAAGCTATTGGTGAACTTCGGAATTGATTGGCCCTTCTCTTGTCGTAGTGTGGTCCATCTCATGTACTAGTCCTCATAGTTGCCAACAGGGTGGTACTATTACTTTACCGCATCCACAAAAAATTCCCAAGTGGGCTCGGCCCCATATATTCCAGAATCCTCTGTGGAACTATGCTCCTAGTAAGTTTCCCACCAATGTTGGACATGGGGGAGAGCCTTAAGGAGTGCGAAGGTGATCTTTTCCTTGTCTGAAAAATTATGAACAGAGAAATAACCTTCTAGCAGATTTAACCATTTATCTAGGGCATATGCATCTATTTGACCTTCAAATATAAGAATATCAAAATTAACCTGTACCTTGAAAGGCGAGGTGCCTCCAAAGTGGTCGCTTGATGAAGATGCGCCTGATGCTATTGGCAGGCATTGAAGGAAGTGGAAAAAATTCTACATCATTTCGTCCCTCTGTCACGTGAGAGCTTGCTCAAGCAACAGACTGATAAGATTGTCTGCTCCATCGTTTTTATTTTCTTCCGCCATTGAGGGTTTCTTGGGTGTGCGAGAGCGATTTTCCTCGAGAGAGACAAGCTTGACACCCAACTTTCTATACTCGTACCTCGTCGGGGACATGCACTGAAAAATGATTAAGAGCAGCCTGCTCTGATACCACTGATCCAGATTATTTTCGGCACGAAATGAGAGCAGAGATATAATAAAGAAATGCATAGAGGTATTGCAGATATTCAATAATATAATAGAAATGTATCAAATATGCAACCATAAACATAGATATACAGTAATACACGATTTCTATTAATAGGAGAAAGGTATAGAGACTGTAAAAATATAGAGTGAAAGACTCGCTAGAATGGTGGTAGCTTATCTCTGAGAAGAGATGTGACGGCTACTCGCATTCGCAAGAAGATGATTACAATGAGGCTCTAAAGGCCCTTTTACAATAAACGGGAATGCCAAAAGTCCTAGAAATCCAAAAACCTAACCCTAGGAGATGAAGCACCAAAAGTCATGTGGGCCTCGTTTGGGTAAGTGAGTACATCAACTTCCCAGGGTCGTAACTTTTGCATACGATATTTGTTTTAGGCATGTGATAGCTCATTGGAAAGGTATTGTCGAGGAGATTCATTTTTGGGGCTCAATCATTCCTTTGGGAATCATTGAGAACATATATCTTGAAAAAACATTCATTTGGACCCTCAAAATGGCCCCGAAAGTTAAAACCTACTAAAAATAGTAAATTGCCAAAATGGCCAGAAAATTGTTTTGACCCATTTGGAAAAGGTGGGTGGCCACCGATATCCACCTGGATCATTCATAGACCTATCGATTTGTTCTTGATAAGGCCACTAATTGATAATGAACTAGGGTCAGTTCTTAACCTAAATATCATTTCAAACAAATGCATTACTTCTAATAAAACATGTTTGCAGTACTACCAAGTAAAGTTTCCATATATCTTAGAACAATAAAAAAAGACCCGATGAAGAAATCGTTATTTTGATCGAAACCTAATTTTATTAGCATTACAAATGTAGAAGTATGAATTTCCTAATACCGAGTTATTCCAGAAAAGCATGACCCACAGGTTCATGCTTACTGTAGATATACATCATAGGACCAATATACATAAACAACAGAGACAAATTCACTAAAATGTTTTTAAGAACAGTTGAAAGTTTCTATCGGAAGTTGGGACTCAACTGTATTCTTAACCAGACCGGATTTAGCTCCCTTTTTCTAGATTTTTTGGATTCTTAGATTTTTCTAGTTTGGGATTTCCATTCCTCTTATTATACTGTAGTGATTTCTTTTCCAGACTCTTAACATGCTTCCTTTTCAGGGAAAAAGGTATAAAGTTTTCATTTTCTTCACCTGTTCAGTCAAAGATTTAGATCCACCTTCTTTTGCTATTGTCTAATTTGTAGCTTTGTCTAAGGCTCCCAAAGGGGTTGAATAATTCTATTCCACTAAAGTCTGACATCTCTTTTTAGGTCTTCAGTTATTCCCTCAGACTAGTATTCTCCTTTTCTTTCTCATTTCCTTAAAAGATCTATGATGAAAAATCCACTTTAGAAAAAAGAATAAAGAGAAACTTCCTTCAATGAGCCTAGATCAAGATTTATCTATCCAATCCAACAAAGATCAATGGTTAGACAATGAGCCATTGAGTATAAAAAATAGAGCAAAATCTCTCAAGTATATTCCCTTTTCTCAGACAGAAGCATGTATAACTTCAAGGATGGAAAATATCTTATTTCTCAAAGCACTCAAAGGGCTATATGATGACAGATTCCAAAGAAATAGTAACCTACTTGGGGCTGTGAATTTTCCATTAGGAGTTGTAACTTGTTGAGTCATTAATCACGGGCAATTGGTAACCTCCTTTTTGTAAATATTTGTGTGGACACCCAAAATTGTAGGTGTTGGAGAGCAAATTGCTAGGAGGTCAAGAATAAATGCCATTTTAATTTGTAGGTTCGTGAGGGGATAGAAAAAATATGATAAACATGTCACATAATAACATGTCAAAATCAACATGCAACATGCTAGTTGGGTGATAAATAGGGGAAAAAGGTTGACCTATTTTTGTTGATTAAAGAGTGTACTTGTCGAAGATGGGGGGCACTTGTGGTCCCAAGAGGGAATATTTAACTCCCTGAAGCACCATTTGGGAGACTAGAAGGCTCAAGAAGTGGTTATATGTTTTGGTCACATAGATACCTCACTTTTGTAAACATACTAAGTCATGACCCTTCTTAAAATTATATATATTGATGGGACATTGAAACTGTTCAAACTTTTCACATATTAAATAACTAAAAGTATATCTGTACTACATCCTCTCCTTGGCTTTTAAGTTTTTGTTTTTGACTGATTTAATTTGTATCTTTGTATGGATTTTCACCTCTTTTCATTATATCCATTAATCTTTGCAGT
>JASDQU010011622.1:242384-258280 GCA_032191745.1 Picea mariana | reverse complement strand
TTTGCATTCAGTTGAGATGAATGCAGCTTCAGGGAATTCGGTCTTATTCGATTCCAGGAACATTCTCAACAAGTGTGTGTAGTACCTGAAGTGTCTCAGTGAATTGAAATTTACCAGTTGTTGGTGCATATTGTCAACGATGAACTTTTCAAATTTTATACAAACCAACTGACTAGACTCTGGCATAAAAAAGGTCAACAGGAAACCCAACATGACCTCTACTACAAACTTGTCGTTATCCAATCCTAAAATTTGACTAACTAGGGAACAAGCCCACTAGACCTCAATAATCATGATGCTTACATTGATAGGTAATGATAGACTCTCAGAATGGTGTTCAGGTTTAAAAATGGCTTGCAAAAATAGGGTTTTTACTTCTGAGGGAAATTATCTGTAGACTGTGATCATTTTCTCTTCCTCGAAGGGCTTTGACACTGTGGGGGAAGACTCTGGTATACTGAGGATGTGTCAAATTGACGGACTATCTATTTCACATAAGACCTCTGACCCTAACTTATTTAAAATGACCTTTTCTTCCTGCGAATACTGTTCTGCACACCAACTTATGAACTCTGGGAAAGGGAAAACAACCTCTACGACGTAAGGGGTAATGGAATCTTGGGCCGCTTTGAGGAAGGGTATCCGTTTTCCTACATTGTCTAGAAAATTGGCTTTGGACATGAAAATGGGAGAGACGTTAATTCTGTGTCAAATACATCAGAGTCCCTGTCAATTAGGGCTTCTTCTTTAGAGGCGAGGTCTTGCTCTGTTATGGATGAAACGACAGGTTTCGCGGCCATAATGAAAAATACATGTGAATCGACGAAGAATGATCGAATCTAGTTCACTGTTGAGCTTTAGTTTCAAATGGAGTGTTTGTGCCAATTTTCAAACATTTGAGTGCTTTGAAATATCATAAAATAATGACTGGGGCCCTCCTTTTATATGCGTTTTTCGATATCGGGGGTTGGAAAAAACAGTTTTGGGTAGACCGCTTTTCGCCTTGATATGCCTCTGATGGTGCCACGCATCCACGAAATGAAACCATGGTATTTTCCCCGACCCGCCCTCGAACAATTATCTTTCGTGCTACTTCATCGCCTGATATGTCTCCTGACCGTCGATCTGGGCTGCTCAAGATCTACGGCTTGCCGGGCCCCATTACTTCCCGATATCAGGGACGAGACAAAACGGTTTTGGGTAGACCTCTTTTTGCCTCGATATGCTTCTGATGGCGCCACGTGGTCGCGCAACGAAACCACGGTATTTTCCTCAACCCGCTCTCACATAATTAAACCTCATGTTATTTCATCGCCCGATATGGTTTCTGACCATTGATTTGTGGTGTCTAAGATCTGTGGTTCGTCGGGTCCCATCACCCTCGTGTCTCTGCCAGATTTATCCATATTTCGCCATATGTGACCCTATCCTCCAAACTATCGCGCTTCCATACTGATGTAGCTCCTTGCTAAATTTTTGAGACTTGGATCCTATCTGAAAATTGTTATGGTGATAACATAGGCTCCAACTGGGGATGCTATCCTCCCTGCGAGGTAGTAAAGAACTATAAACCGAGTGCCTACCCATTGGGATTTGATCTATTCGTGTGATCTGAATCTGTTGGTGTTTATTCAAAAACTCAAAATCGACCCAACATAGCTCAGGGCCTTCACCTCGGGCTTCAACTATGCTGTTTTTATTCCAACTTCTGCATGTGCAAAGAAAAACATAAAATGATTATGTACAATGAATGGAAGGGGTGATGATGTCTAAACGATATAATGCTTGAGGAACCTTCCATTCATAGGCCCTCCTCCAACGAGGTCTCCATTATTCTTTTGTAGTATGTAGGTGTTACTTCCATGGTATGCTACAATTTTGAATGGGCCCAACCACATATGATCAAACTTCCCGTGCTTTCCCTTATCTTCCTTTCTGGCGTCCCATTTCAATACCAAGTCTCCCAGTTCGAAATCATCTACCTTGGTATGCTTTTCGAAAGCTTCTTTGATCTTATCTTGATGCATCTGAGCATTATTGAAAGCCTTTTCCCTGGTATGTTGGACACTGATCAGTTCATCCTTTCTTCTTCGAGCGACATCTTTTTCTGCATCTTTCTCCTGTAGCAATTTCATCACTGGAAATCCTAACGCAGTAGGAAAAATCGCCTCTGTACCATAAACGATCTGGAAATGAGATGTTGCTATGGACCTCTTTGGGGATATTCTGTCAACCCACAGTGCATGGATGAGATTTTTGTGCTAGGCCTTTTTATTTTCTTGCAGCAGTTTTTTGATGATTCAAACTAAGCTTTTATTTGAAGACTCAGCCAACCCATTCCCTTGAGGGTAGTATGATGTAGAATGACCAAGGGTGATATTGTAATCATTGCAGAATTGTTCTATTTTCTTAGACTTGAAAGCTGATGCGTTGTATGTTATGATCTTAGTCGGGCACCTGAACTTGGACATAAAATTTTCTTCTAAAAACCTGATAATAACATCATCTGTTGCCTACCTGGTGGGAATTGCCTCAATCCACTTAGTGAAATAATCTGTTGCTGTTAGAATCCACTTGTGTTGGGATGAGGATTGTGGATGTATTTCCCCTATAAAATCAATGCCCCACTGTTTGGAAGGAGCTTCCACATAAATGGGTTTCAAAGGCAAAGGATGCAATTTTCCTTTTCCATAAAAAATCTGACATTCATGGCATCTTGAAACCTATTTATAGATATCGGGAAAAATGCTAGGCCAATAGAACCCAACCCTTAAAATCTTATGTACAGTCGTCTTCCAATAATGATGGCCCCCACAGTCACCCTTATGGAACTCTCTGATGGTATTTTATKCTTCTTCTTCTATYAAACAACTCAATAAAATCCCTCTTGCATATTTCCAATGTAGAGATTCATTCACTATACAAAAATTCACTGCCTTCAGTTTCAAGAATCTGGCCTTGTTTTACTAAATTCAGAAGGATCTTGCAAAATTTTCAACACAAATATGATGTCTGCATACCATGTAGAATCAAAAAATTTCTGAGATATTTGTGGAGTCACCTTCTCCTCTTCTGCAACCTCTGACAGGTCTGCAATAAAATTTATTCCTAAGAGTTCATAATTAGTTTGTGCCATCAAATTTTCCAACCCTTGTCCCTTGATCAAATTTGTGGGTTTGATTTCAAGATCATACTTCTAATAGCACTGCTATCCATTTACCCCTCTTTCCTTCAGGATCAGGCTGAGTCAAGATGTCTTTCACTGAGCTACTGGGCGCATAAGCAATAGTGTGGGAGTGTAGGATGTAAACTCTGAATTCTTTCAAGGCCTTTACTAGAGCATATGCTTTCTTCTCCATGATGTCATATTTTAAAGGAGCATCCCTTAATGTCTTGCTGTAATACGCTATTGGCTTCTCAAAATTCTGGTCATCTTTCTGTAGTAGAACACCGACAATTGTGTGTTCTGAGGCAAAAGAGAATAATATGAAATCTTTCTCAAAATTAGGACTAGCCAGTACATGAGCTTTGGTCAATGCCACCTTGATATCTTCAAAAGATTTTCTAGCCTCAGGAATCCACTTTATTTCATTTCCCTTCTTGAGCATGTTGGTAATATGTTTTATGATTTCAGCCAAATTAGGGATGCATCTTCTTAGAAAGTTCACTTTGCCCAGGAAAGATTGTACCTCCTTTTTACTTCTGGGTATGCCAATTTTTAAGATCCCTTCAACTCTGCTGGGGTCTACCTTTATCCATTCTTTTTAAATAATGTGTCCTAGCAGCTTTCCTTCTTCCATGGCGAAATTTGACTTCTTAGGATTCAATGAGATCCTGAACTTTCTACATTTTTGAAACGCGCTTCTGAGATGTTTGAGGTGTTCCTCATCTGAGGCAGAATACACAGTGATGTCATCAAGGTAGATAACAATGAATTTGACTTTTTCATCAGCAAAATCTACGTCCATAGCTCTTTGAAACGTTGCTCCTACATTCATAAGTCCAAACGACATTTTGGCATACATGAATGTTCCCCATGGTGTAGTAAATGCCGTCTTTTCCTGATCGTCAGGGTGCACCATAATCTGATTGTATCCAGAGAAACCATCTAACATTGACATCTTCTGAGAGCCCACTACCTTGTGTAAAATATGATCCATTTTAGGCAATGGATAGTTGTCCTTTAGAGACACCTTATTCAGGTTCCTAAAATCCACACACAACTTGATTTTTCCACTCTTTTTTCTGATTAGCACCAGATTTTCCACCCATATGGAAAACCTCAGGGACACTATGATTTTGGCTTCAAATAGTTTCTTTACTTCTTTCTCTATCAATGGTAACAACATAGGGTTTATTCTTCTCAATTTCTGTTTAAATGGTTTGTGATCTTCCTTTATTGGGATAACATGCTGGATTATATTGGTATCATAAATGACGCAGCCGTGCCACCTAGGGCATGTCCTCTCACAGGATCCTTCCTCCTTTTCTTGGCCCGAAGAACTGGAAGGTTCTTCTCATCCCCTATCGGGAATTTTCCACCCACAACACTCTGCACTGGCTCTCGCCTTAACGATCGGGAGATCAAAGCTGCCCTCTTTTCATTGTGATCAGGTTTTCTGTTATCGGGATCTTGACACCAGTAATGTTCTGGCAACTTGGATCACCGATCCCCGATCTTCGATGCGTTCTTTTGTTGCCTTAGCCCCACCTGGCTAAGCCTTCAGTCCATGCAACCACTTTCTATAAGACCTCAGCCTTATATCCCTTCTGTCGGGGTTTTTGACTTCAAATTCCCGATGCTCCTCAAATTTCCGTTAGCCCTCTAGGCTAAGCTCCTGGGTCCACGTGACCTCTCCTTATATGAACGCAGTCATATCCCTCATCGGAGTTTCGGTCTTTCCGATGTCAAAATACAATTGTCCCCAGGACTTGTGATTCCCCGAATCTCGACGTGCCTTTTCCACGATAGCCCTCCTGGCTATAGGCCTTGGCTCATATGACCGTTAACCCGCGACCACGTCTTATCCCCATCGGGGCTACAGGATTTCAAATGCTACAAACCCCTTACCTGTGGGATTCTCGATTCTCCGTCAGGCTGACAAATGGCTTCCACTACGGTGCCTTCCTCCTTTCTATCGCGCTGACAGCTGGTTGCACAATTGTACCTTCCTCCTCGTCGGGGTTTCGCGGTTCGCGAAACCAAAGTGCATAAGCACTTTGTCACCGGAATCCCCGATATCCCGATGGCTCCAAACACCGATGGATGACTTCTTGTCGGGACTTTCTCTGTTGGCGCTGATTGCCTCCACGCGTCCTCCTCAGATGGACGGTCCCGATTTCTCCAGGGTTTCGAGACTTGTAATGTCCCAATTTTATTGTCCTCAGGAACCCCGATTTCCCGATGTCGGATATCCCGACTCTCTCTGGATTCCTGATGCCTGTCCTCCTGAACGGATGACTCAGATTATGCCGGGTTTTCACTATGAACTTCCCCGACCTTTTGTTCACGGATCTTCTGATTCCCGAACTCCGGACGCCTCGATCTCTACCACATGTCCAACTGTCGGACGACTCTGATCTTTCTGGGACTTCAGAGTTTCAAATGTTGAAAAACATTCGATCACAGGATTTTCGATCCTTTGAATCCCGATGGTAACCCTCGTGCAACTTCTGCCAGATCCAACGACTGACGGGTAATTGATCCACAATCCAACGGCTTGCGACTCCTGGAGCTTAGCACCCAACGCGAATGTAACCTCCCTTGCTCCTTTGGTAGATCCAACAGTTGACGGGTTTTTGTCAATCTCTTCTGCAAGATCCTAACCGTCCACCTCCCTCTTGGATATCTTCTACGAGCGAACCCAATGTTTCTCTATGAAAACTGGTCCTTCTGCACATAACTTTGCAACGCTTATTCAATCACTTTATGCACAGGCTCTGTGCTTCTTCTCGACGGATTTGAAAGCCTTATCCCACCTGATCTTTCTCACCCTTTCAACCTCAAAGAGGTTCTTTGCATGCACTCCTTGCGACAGTTCTCAAACACTTCCAAGTGTTGAGTTCCTTTGACTCTGCGCACACCTGCAGCAGCAGTCCTTCAATGCTTCGCTCAGTTTCACGACTGAGACTCTCCTTAGCATGCACACTCCTTGCACGGCCCCTATAACCTAATTTCACTCCTGGTTGAATGAGAACAAGAGCTAACTATTTGAGCCTTCTGTCAACGCACTCCTTGCGGACGACTTCAACTGCACTCCTTGCAGGAATCCTTTCTCAGATAGAGAAACAATTGTAACTCATTCCACTCCCTCTCAGATTTCAATCTCAACACATGAAATCATACACACGGCATAATAGCAATGCATAACAGGAAGTAAATACTCATGAGCATAGCATTCAACACACATACACAGAGAATAACACAACAACCATGAACCTGAATCAACTTCTTCTATTTATTCAAGATCTGTACATGGGTGCTCTTCTACAGTTCTCTACTTCTCTCCTATGCTATGGATTCTTCTAACTCTTCCTGAACTATGTTACAATGCACAATGAGGGTGTCTATATCCGTTTTCCCTCCTTTCTTCTAAAACTGTCTAATCTAGTATTCAATTCTATCTACTTACATTTACTACTATAAATGCCTCTGCCTATCTCAGACGAGAGCGGGGCTCTCAAGGTATGATTACATTTTACCAAGGCGCCTTCATTAAATGATCTCATTTATGCTTGGCGCATCAACTTCAAGGGAAATTTCAAAATTTTGGGCTGGTGTGTGCCCAGCTACCCTTTGTCTTCTGCATTGGCTCGCTTGTCTCGGGAGATGCTCCTGCATCATACTCCCTCGCTTGAAATTTCACATGGGCTCCTGCATGGTATGTCCATGCTTCAGAATCTCTGCTTCAGTCTCCCAGCTGGCATCTTCAACTGGATGGCCCTTCCATTTGACCAAATATTCAAAATATTCTTTCCTTCTGGTTTTCTTACCTACTCGTTTATTCAGTATCTGCTCCATCTGTGGCTTCTTTGCAACTGGCATCTGCTTCTGCCACTGAACCTCTCGCTGTTCATCACTTACAGTCTCTGTTTCTTCAGCTCTATATGGGTATAAATCTGCGATGTTGAATATCAGAGATATTCCGATTCCATCCGGTAACTCAATCTCATAAGAATTTTCTCCCATCTTCTTCAAGACCTTGCACGGTCCAATTTTCTTCATTTTCAATTTACTGTATGTTCCTCTTGGGAACCTTTCTTTCCTCAAATGTGCCAGAACCAAATCACCAACCTCGAACTGAAGTTGTCTTCTATGCTGATCGGCTCTGCGCTTATATTCTTGGCTTGATTTTAGCAACTGCTCCTTCACCTGGCTGTGAAGTTCTTTCATTACCTCAGCAAATTCTTCTGCACTAGCGCTCCTAGTAGCAGTCTGTTCCAAATCTCTCAATTCAGAAACTCCTCTCGGTTGTGTGCCATATACAATCTGGAATGGACTCTGCCCTGTGCTCCTGTTAACAGAGTCATTGTAAGCAAACTCTGCCTGCGGCAATATATTTTCCCAACTACTATGGTGCTTAGTCACCAAGCTTCTCAACAAGTCTCCCAGAATTCTGTTCACCACTTCTGTTTGTCCATCCATCTGAGGATGATAAGCTAAACTAAACAACAAGTTAGTCCCCAACTTCTTCCATAATGTCCTCCAAAAGTGTCCTAAGAACTTTGTGTCTCTATCCGAAACTATGCTCCTGGGTAAGCCGTGAAGTCGAACGACTTCTTTGAAAAACAGATTCGCGATGTGCGTCGCGTCACTGGTTTTCTGACATGGGATAAAATGTGCCATCTTGGAAAATCTATCCACTACCACAAATATCGAATCAAATCCCCTTTGTGTCCTTGGCAATCCCAATATGAAATCCATGCTAATTTCATCCCACGACTTGTCTGGTATGGGCAATGGCTGATAAAATCCCGCATTCTGTTTCCTTCCTTTTGAATGCTGGAAAATCCTGCATCTGTCTACAAACCGCTTGACCTCTGACCGCATCCTTGGCCAAAAGATGACTCGCTCAGCTTTTCAAATGTCTTGTCATGATCAAAGTGTCCGACCAATCCTCCGCTGTGTTTCTCCTTCAGCAGATTCCCCCTCATGGAGCAAATTGGAATACATAATTGATTGCCCTTAAACAACAACCCTTCCTGGATTACATACTCTATCCACTGGCTTCGGTCTCTGAGAATGGGATTCTCAGCTGCTTCATACACCTCCTTAAAATCTGGGTCATCCGCATACATGTCTCTGAGATCATCAAAGCCTAACGTCCGGACTTTGAACTCCTGCAACAACAAACACTTCCTTCTNACCAGAAATATGTTTTATCACAAAAGTGAAATTTTGCATGTATTCGACCCACATAACATGCCTATGATTCAACTTTTCCTGTTGAGTCACAAATTGTAATGCATGGTTATCACTATATAAAACAAATTCCTTTGGAATCAAATAATGCCTCCATTTTTTGAAAGCCTGTATGATGGCATAGAATTCCTTATCATACGTGGAGTACTTTTCCTTTGCCTCATTCAGCTTCTCACTGAAATATGCAATTGGTCTGTCCTCCTGACTCAAGACCGCTCCTATGGCAAACCCGCTTGCATCACATTTTACCTGAAATGTCTTTTGAAAATCCGGCAACACTAGAATTGGTTGTTCCGTAATCTTCCATTTCAACAAATTGAAACTCTTCTCAGCCTCATCAGTCCAGTGAAAAGATTTATGTCTTTTCTTCACTGTATCCATCATTGTTGCACTAATTCCATTGAAATTCCTAATGAATTTCCGGTAGAAACTGGCCAATCCGTGAAAACTTCTCACCTCAAAAATATTTTTCGGTGATGGCCAATTCTTAATTACTTCCACCTTATCCAGATCCATCTTCAATTCATTCGCCGAGATAACAAACCCCAAGTAAATGAGTTCTGTCTTCATGAATGAGGACTTCTTCATATTTATCAACAACTTCTTCTGCTGTAGTCTCTTCATCACAATGGCCAAATGCTTTAGATGTTCAACCTTCGTCTTACTGAAAATCAGTATATCATCCAGATATACGATAACAAATCTTCCGATGAAATCCCTCAGGACTTCATTCATCAACCTTATGAAGGTACTTGGTGCATTTGTTAAGCCAAACGGCATAACAAGCCATTCATACAAACCTTCGTTTGTCTTGAATGCTATTTTCCATTCATCACCTTCTCTCATACGGATCTAGTGATATCCACTCTTAAAATCAACCTTTGAAATTTTTTTTGCTCCACTTAAGCAATCCATCAAATCATCCATTCTTGGTAATGGGAATCTATATCTGATAGTTATCTTGTTAATCGCCCTTGAATCAATGCACATCCTCCAGCCTCCATCTTTCTTCGGACTGAGTACCATCGGAACAACACATGGACTCAAGCTTTCTCTGACCAAACCTTTTTCCAACAACTCTTGGACCTGTCTTTTAACTTCTTCATTCTCCTGCGGTGTCAATCTGTACGCGGCTTTGTTTGGAAAATTGGCTGCTGGTACGAGATCAATATGATGACTCACACTTCTCATCGGTGGCAACGAACGTGGTAGTTCGTCCACTACTATGTCAGTGAACTCTTCCAGCAGTTCCTGAACTTCTTCTGATAAATCATCCACTCTTGTGCTAGTCAGAACAAATTTCGGCTTTCTGACCACAGAATTGTGGATCCTCCTTCTTCTTAACTTCTATAAGAAGTTCCTTCCCACTCATGAGAAGTACTGTGTTGCTTACTTCCGGTTTCGCCTCCTTATCCTCAATTGGATGCAACATGTGGGTTCTCCCATTCTTTTCCAGGGTGTATGTGTTCATCCTCCCATCATGAATCACATTTCTATCATATTGCCATGGTCTACCCAACAATAGATGACAAACATCCATAGGAATAACATCACATAAAATCTTATCATTATATCCTCCTATCTTAATGTCAACTAAGCACTGTTTAGTGACATTTACCTGATGTCCCTTCTGTAGCCATGAAACTTTGTATGGACTCGGGTGATCAGTTGTCTCCAGCTCCAGCTTCTCTACCATCTCGGTTGAAACGAGATTATCTGTGCTTCCACTATCCACGATAACCTTGCATGCCCAACCCTTGGTCTTGCAAAATGTTCTGAAAAGTTGAGTCCGTTGGACTGAACTTTCCACTTCTTTCTCCGGTGTCAAAAGGACTTTTTGCATCACCAGCGATCTCTTGCCTTCAACGTATTTTGCCTCAACATCTCGGCTCTGTGCCTCGGCGATGTGAGTCTCTCCAATTTCTTTCTTTTTCTCTGGACACTCGAACGACCTGTGCCCATTCTTTCCACATGTGAAGCATGTGATTACTCCACCTCTTCCTCTTTCTCTACCTCTGGTATGAGGAAAACTATGATTATTAGCATATCCTCCTCTCTGCTCAGTATGTTGTTCTCTTTGCTCAGCATATCGCCCTCGCTGTGAACTTCCACCTCTCTCGGTTCTAGTCTGAGGCTTCTTCCAGTCGTCCCTGGGCTTCTGGATTCTTTCCTGGGCAATTGCTTTGCCTCTAGGCTGGCTTCTACCTCGGCCTCGCTGACCTTACTTACGGCTCAGCTTCTCTTCATCTTTCAAAGCCATTTGATAAGAATCCTCCACCGTTCGGATGGTTGTCATGCTCATCTCATCCTGAATCTCATATCTCAGGCCATTCATATACCTGGCCAATTTTTCGTTATTGCTTTCGTGATGACTTGCCCTAATGTTCAACCTGTAAAATTCTTCAGTATATTCCTTTACTGTCATCAGCTTCTGTCTCAGGTTCTGCATTCTCCTGAACAGAGAAATTTGATAGTCCCTGGGAATGAACTTTGCCTTCATTTTTGCAATCATTCTGTCCCAGCTCTTAATTTTCTGCTTGTCTTGGCAATGCCTGTCAGCTTGTAGCTCATCCCACCACAAGGCTGCATGTCCCTTTAATCTTGTGACGGCATGCCTAACCTTCTTATCCTCTTCGATATCTTCATAGTCAAAGTAAGTATCTAGAGCTCTAATCCAATCCAGCAGCTCTTCTACATCCAGATTTCCCTCATAAACTGGAACGTCCATTTTCACCTTTGTACTCATTCTTGCAACAACTTTGAGTAAATGTTCACTCGCTTCATCTTCCGCTGGGATTTCTTCTTCTCTATGTCCAACATCATCTTCATCCTCGGATTCACTGATATCTCCTACATCAGCTTTGCACCTTTCTCTTATCTCCATGTCCTCCATTCTGGCATGAAGATTTTGCATTTCTCTCTCCACGTCAGGATTCTGTACTTACCTACCTCTTTCCTTGGACATTTCCCTTTCCTCCTCTGGATCGGGTGATTGTCTACCCCTTCTCCTTGGCGGCATGGTGAATTCTCTTTTTTTTCTCTACTACAGAAAGCAAAGAAGCTTTTCTAAGCTCTGATACCACTTGACGTAGTCGCGCCACCCAGGGCATGTCTGCTCACAGGATCCTTCCTCCTTTTCTTGGCCCGAAGAACTGGAAGGTTCTTCTCATCCCCTATCGGGAATTTTCCACCCACAACACTTTGCACTGGCTCTCGCCTTAACGATCGGGAGATCAAAGTTGCCCTCTTTTCTTTGTGATCGGGTTTCCTGTTATCGAGATCTTGACACCAGTAATGTTCTGGCAACTTGGATCACCGATCCCCGATCTCCGATGCGTTCTTTTGTTGCCTTAGCCCCACCTGGCTAAGCCTTTAGTCCATGCCACCACTTTATATAAGACCTCAACCTTATATCCCTTCTGTCGGGGTTTTTGACTTCAAATTCCCGATGCTCCTCAAATTCTCGTTAGCCCTCTAGGCTAATCTCTTGGGTCCACGTGACCTCTCCTTATATGACCGCAGTCATATCCCTCATCGGAGTTTCGATCTTTCCGATGTCAAAATACAATTGTCCCCAGGACTTGCGATTCCCCGAATCCCGACGCACCTTTTCCACGATAGCCCTCCTGGCTATAGGCCTTGGCTCATATGACCGTTAACCCGCGACCACGTCTTATCCCCGTCAGGGCTACGGGATTTCAAATGCTGCAAACCCCTTACCTGTAGGATTCCCGATTCTCCGTCAGGCTGACAACTGGCTTCCACTACGGTGCCTTCCTCCTTTTTGTTGTGCTGACAGCTGGTCGTACAATTGTACCTTCCTCCTCGTTGAGGTTTCGCGGTTCGCGAAACCAAAGTGCATAAGCACTTTGTCACCGGAATCCCTGATATCCTGATGGCTCCAAACATCGATGGATGACTTCTTGTCGGGACTTTCCCGATTGGCACTGATTGCCTCCACGCGTCCTCCTCAGATGGACGGTTCCAATTTCTCCGGGGTTTCGAGACTTGTAATGTCCCAATTTTCTTGTCCTCAGGAAACCCGATTTCCCGATGCCGGATATCCCGACTCTCTCCGGATTCCTGACACCTGTCCTCCTGAACGGACGACTCAGATTATGCCGGGTTTTCACTATGAACTTCCCCGACCTTCTGTTCACGGATCTTCTGATTCCCGAACTCCGGATGCCTCGATCTCTGCCACGTGTCCAACTATCGGACGACTCCAATCTTTCCAGGACTTCGGAGTTTCAAATGTCGAAAAACATTCGATCACGGGATTTCCGATCCTTTGAATCCCAATGGTAACCCTCGTGCAACTTCTGCCAGATCCAACGGCTGACGGGTAGCTGATTCATGATCCAATGGCTTGTGACTCCTGGAGCTTAACACCCAACGTGACCGTAACCTCCCTTGCTCCTTTGGTAGATCCAACGGTTGACGGGTTTTTGTCAATCTCTTCTGCAAGATCCTAACCATCCACCTCCCTCTTGGATATCTTCTATGAGCGAACCCAGTGTTTCTCTATGAAAACTGGTCCTTCTGCACGTAACTTTGCAACGCTTATTCAATCACATTATGCACAGGCTCTGTGCTTCTTCTCGACGGATTTGAAAGCCTTATCCCTCCTGAGCTTTCTCACCCTTTCAACCTCAAAGAGGTTCTTTGCATGCACTCCTTGCGGTAGTTCTCAAACACTTCCAAGTGTTGAGTTCCTTTGACTCTGCGCACACCTACAGCAGCAGTCCTTCAATGCTTCGCTCAGTTTCACGACTGAGACTCTCCTTAGCCTGCGCACTCCTTGCACGACCCCTATAACCTAATTTCACTCCTGGTTGAATGAGAACAAGAGATAACTATCTGAGCCTTCTGTCAACGCACTCCTTGCGGACGACTTCAACTGCACTCCTTGCAGGAATCCTTGCTCAGATAGAGAAACAATTGTAACTCATTCCACTCCCTCTCAGATTTCAATCTCAATACATGAAATCATACACACGGCATAATAGCAATGCATAACAGGAAGTAAATACTCATGAGCATAGCATTCAACACACATACACAGAGAATAACACAACAACCATGAACCTGAATCAACTTCTTCTATTTATTCAAGATCTGTACATGGGTGTTCTTCTACAGTTCTCTGCTTCTCTCCTATGCTCTGGATTCTTCTAACTCTTCTTGAACTATGTTACAATGCACAATGAGGGTGTCTATATCCATTTTCCCTCCTTTCTTCTAAAACTATCTAATCTAGTATTCAATTCTATCTACTTACATTTACTACTATAAATGCCTCTGCCTATCTCAGACGAGAGCGGGGCGCTCAAGGTCTGATTACATTTTACCAAGGCACCTTCATTAAATGATCTCATTTATGCTTGGCGCATCAACTTCAAGGGAAATTTCAAAATTTTGGGCTGGCGTGTGCCCAACTACCCTTTGTCTTCTGCGTTGGCCCGCTTGTCTCAGGAGATGCTCCTACATCAATAAAATTTCAGTTCATCATAGCTCCAAGCAAAGACATCAGGGAATTCTTTCATTAATTTGACATATCTCTCTTTGACTTCATGGCTGAGCTTTCTGGACAATTTAATTATCTTTGGGTCCTTTGGAGTCCCAATGTTGCAATCTTCCACATCCCCTTCATTTACTGTAATATTTGGACTTCTTGCCACGTCGTTGTTATCAAAAAGTTTCTCCAATGGGACCAGCCCCTTGGGAATGATGTTGCTCTTTAGCTGAACGATATCTCTGCCTGCAATCTGATTGTCAAAATACCCTTCCTTTGTGAAAGCAATTGCATCCACCTCATCATCACAGTATTCATCATCAATGTTCAAATTCTCGAATTCATTTTCCATCTTGAGGAAGCTTTCTATCTGTTTGTCGTTTTCAAAAACTTGCCAGTGCTTCATATTGTCTGGTACTGCTATCCTTTACTTGACCTCAACCTTGTATCTCTTATCAGGGAAAATCAGAACTTTGAAAACTACTGCTGGAGTAGCTAAGGCATCAACAACCTGATTTTGTTCTCTTGGAATTGATGAAAGATTGCATTCTGGAAATTTCTCAAGGAGGTATAGTACCAGATTTCTATAATCCCTCAATCTGGGATATTTTCCTTGGTATATTCCTTTGATTTGATTTATAATTAGCTCAGAATCTCCATGTACAACAATTCTTTTGGCACCCAATTCTTCCAAATCTTTCAACCCCAATATTAATGCTTCAAATTTGGCTATGTTATTTGTGCATTCAAAAACAAGTTTGTAAGAACATAATTTTGAGTCCCCTTTGGGGTGATTGATCCATACACCAACTCTAGCTCCTTCTCTGTAGGCAGATCCATCAAAATTCATTTTCCATATCTGATCTTCTGCATCATCTTGCTGCTCTGAAAAACTCCTCTATCCGTTGGCCAGGTTTGTCTTTGTCAGCCATAATGATTTCTGTTTCCTTTTCTCCGGAATACAGGTCATTGAAGAAAATGGAAGATCCCAACTCAGTTTCCACTGAATAGATATGATGATTGCTAGGCTTTGATTTGTTGTTGACCATGTATTTAAGAAAAACCTCTCTGTACAATCTTCTGTCTTGACCAAAGACATGAATAGTGGCATACGACATTTTTGTTTGGAGGGTTCCTTTCAATTTTGCATCCCATGACCTGGACAAAAGCATGCCAAATTTTGGAGGGATATCAACAACCACTACATCCATAACCATATTAATTGATGGGATTTGTGCCAAAGACACCACCAGATCCTTGATTAGGTCAATGCATTTCACCTTTCTTGAATCAAAAGAGAACAGATCTTTATAAGGTCTTGTGACATCGAGACCCAATTGGTCCATGACCACTTTGGGCATCAGGTTGTGAGATGCTCCAGAATCCAACATAACATTGTGGAGAGTCATATCGTGGATTTTCAAATTGACATAAAACATAGGAACTTCTTCATTTTCACTGCCTTCTTGTACTCTTGGCCCAAATAAGATGGTTGGGTGATCATCTTGTATGTTCAGGGTATCAAAGGTTTGTCCCATCTAAAGCATCTTGATGATCTGATTTCTGTACTCACTGTTCTTAATCAATTCTTTAAATGGTACCGGAATTTTTATCTTGGCCATCTCACTTTCAAAATTAAAAGAGGATGACGTTGTCTCTACCTCTTTGATGACCGTTTCTTTCTTTACTTTCGATAATTTCTTCTGAGGTTCTTCTTTCTGCTTTCCTTTTTCCACAGTACCCTTTGCAGTAGAATCCTTAATAGTAGAGTCGTTTTCCACTGAATCTTTTTTGGGCTGACTTGAAGAAGGTATGTTACTCTGAGCTTCTTTGGTGGGATTTCCCTTTGGAGGGTTTGGAAGTACCTTTTGATTTCGAAGGTTATATTGTCTTTGGAATTGCATGATGGAATTTTGCAATCCTGTCTCGTAATCTTCCCTTTCTACAAACATCCTTTGC
>JASDQU010011622.1:217129-242334 GCA_032191745.1 Picea mariana | reverse complement strand
TTTTGTGCCAGGCCTTTTTATTTTCTTGCAGCAATTTTTTGATGATTCAAACTAAGCTTTTATTTGAAGACTCAGCCAACCCATTCCCTTGAGGGTAGTATGATGTAGAATGACCAAGGGTGATATTGTAATCATTGCAGAATTGTTCTATTTTCTTAGACTTGAAAGCTGATGCATTGTATGTTATGATCTTAGTCGGGCACTTGAACCTGGACATAATATTTTCTTCTAAAAACCTGATAATAACATCATCTGTTACCTACCTGGTGGGAATTGCCTCAATCCACTTAGTGAAATAATCTGTTGCTGTTAGAATCCACTTGTGTTGGGATGAGGATTGTGGATGTATTTCCCCTATAAAATCAAGGCCCCACTGTTTGGAAGGAGCTTCCACATAAATAGGTTTCAAAGGCAAAGGCTTCAATTTTCCTTTTCCATAAAAAATCTGACATTCATGGCATCTTGAAACCTATTTATAGATATCGGGAAAAATGCTAGGCCAATAGAACCCAACCCTTAAAATCTTATGTAC
Source organism: Picea mariana (assembly GCA_032191745.1). Taxonomy (NCBI): domain Eukaryota; kingdom Viridiplantae; phylum Streptophyta; class Pinopsida; order Pinales; family Pinaceae; genus Picea; species Picea mariana. Next base: position 241,802 of record JASDQU010011622.1, on the reverse strand, counting down.
AGTCGTCTTCCAATAATGATGGCCCCCACAGTCACCCTTATGGAACTCTCTGATGGTATTTTATTCTTCTTCTTCTATTAAACAACTCAATAAAATCCCTCTTGCATATTTCCAATGTAGAGATTCATTCACTATACAAAAATTCACTGCCTTCAGTTTCAAGAATCTGGCCTTTGTTTTACTAAATTCAGAAGGATCTTGCAAAATTTTCAACACAAATATGATGTCTGCATACCATGTAGAATCAAGAAATTTCTGAGATATTTGTGGAGTCGCCTTCTCCTCTTTTGCAACCTCTGACAGGTCTGCAATAAAATTTATTCCTAAGAGTTCATAATTAGTTTGTGCCATCAACTTTGCCAACCCTTGTCCCTTGATCAAATTTGTGGGTTTGATTTCAAGATCATACTTCTAATAACACTGCTATCCATTTACCCCTCTTTCCTTCAGGATCAGGCTGAGTCAAGATGTCTTTCACTGAGCTACTGGGCACATAAGCAATAGTGTGGGAGTGTAGGATGTAAACTCTGAATTCTTTCAAGGCCTTTACTAGAGCATATGATTTCTTCTCCATGATGTCATATTTTAAAGGAGAATCCCTTAATGTCTTGCTGTAATACGCTATTGGCTTCTCGAAATTCTGGTCATCTTTCTGTAGTAGAACACCGACAATTGTGTGTTTTGAGGCAAAAGAGAATAATATGAAATCTTTCTCAAAATTAGGACTAGCCAGTACATGAGCTTTGGTCAATGCCACCTTGATATCTTCAAAAGATTTTCTAGCCTCAGGAATCCACTTTACTTCATTTCCCTTCTTGAGCATGTTGGTAATATGTTTTATGATTTCAGCCAAATTAGGGATGAATCTCCTTAGAAAGTTCACTTTGCCTAGGAAAGATTGTACCTCCTTTTTACTTCTGGGTATGCCAATTTTTAAGATCCCTTCAACTCTGTTGGGGTCTACCTTTATCCCTTCTTTTGAAATAATGTGTCCTAGCATCTTTCCTTCTTCCATGGCAAAATTTGACTTCTTAGGATTCAATGAGATCCCGAACTTTCTGCATTTTTGAAACGCCCTTCTGAGATGTTTGAGGTGTTCCTCATCTGAGGCAGAATACACAGTGATGTCATCAAGGTAGATAACAATGAATTTGCCTTTTTCATCAGCAAAATCTACGTCCATAGCTCTTTGAAACATTGCTCCTACATTCATAAGTCCAAACAACATTTTGGCATACATGAATGTTCCCCATGGTGTAGTAAATGCCGTCTTTTCCTAATCGTCAGGGTGCACCATAATCTGATTGTATTCAGAGAAACCATCTAACATTGACATCTTCTGAGAGCCCACTACCTTCTGTAAAATATGATCCATTTTAGGCAATGAATAGTTGTCCTTTAGAGACACCTTATTCAGGTTCCTAAAATCCACACACAACCTGATTTTTCCACTCTTTTTTTTGATTGGCACCAGATTTTCCACCCATCTGGAAAACCTCAGGGACACTATGATTTTGGCTTCAAATAGTTTTTTTACTTCTTTCTCTATCAATGGTAACAACATAGGGTTTATTCTTCTCAATTTCTGTTTAAATGGTTTGTGATCTTCCTTTATTGGGATAACACGCTGGATTATATTGGTATCATAAATGACGCAGCCGCGCCACCCAGGGCACGTCCGCTCATAGGATCCTTCCTCCTTTTCTTGGCCTGAAGAACTGGAAGGTTCTTCTCATCCCCTATCGAGAATTTTCCACCCACAACACTCTGCACTGGCTCTCTCCTTAACGATCGGGAGATCAAAGCTGCCCTCTTTTCTTTGTGATTGGGTTTCCTGTTATCGGGATCTTAACACCAGTAATGTTTTGGCAACTTGGATCAACGATCCCCGATATTCGATGCATTCTTTTGTTGCCTTAGCCCCACCTGGCTAAGCCTTCAGTCCATGCAACCACTTTCTATAAGACCTCAGCCTTATATCCCTTCTGTCGGGGTTTTTGACTTCAAATTCCCGATGCTCCTGAAATTCCCGTTAGCCCTCTAGGCTAAGCTCTTGGGTCCACGTGACCTCTCCTTATATGAACACAGTCATATCCCTCATCGGAGTTTCGGTCTTTCCGATGTCAAAATACAATTGTCCCCAGGACTTGCGATTCCCCGAATCCCGACGCGCCTTTTCCACGATAGCCCTCCTGGCTATAGGCCTTGGCTCATATGACCGTTAACCCGCAACCACGTCTTATCCCCATCGGGGCTACGGGATTTCAAATGCTACAAACCCCTTACCTGTGGGATTCCCGATTCTCCGTCAGGCTGACAACTGGCTTCCACTACGGTGCCTTCCTCCTTTCTGTTGTGTTGATAGCTGGTCGTACAATTGTACCTTCCTCCTCGTTGGGGTTTCGCGGTTCGCGAAACCAAAGTGCATAAGCACTTTGTCACTAGAATCCCAATATCCCGATGGATCCAAACACTGATGGATGACTTCTTGTCGGGACTTTCCTCGTTGGCGCTGATTGCCTCCACGCGTCCTCCTCAGATGGACGGTCCCGATTTCTCCAGGGTTTCGAGACTTGTAATGTCCCAATTTTCTTGTCCTCAGGAACCTCAATTTCGCGATGTCGGATATCCCGACTCTCTCCAGATTCCTGACACCTATCCTCCTGAATGGACGACTCAGATTATGCCGGGTTTTCACTATGAACTTCCCCGACCTTCTGTTCACGGATCTTCTGATTCCCGAACTTCGGATGCCTCGATCTCTGCCACGTGTCCAACTGTCAGACGACTCCGATCTTTTCGGGAATTCGGAGTTTCAAATGTCGAAAAACATTCGATCACGGGATTTCTGATCCTTTGAATCCCGATGGTAACCCTCGTGCAACTTCTGCCAGATCCAACGGCTCGCGACTCCTGGAGCTTAACACCCAATGCGACTGTAACCTCCCTTGCTCCTTTGGTAGATCCAACGATTGACGGGTTTTGTCAATCTCTTCTGCAAGATCCTAACCGTCCACCTCCCTCTTGGATATATTCTACGAGCGAACGCAGTGTTTCTCTATGAAAACTGGTCCTTCTGCACGTAACTTTGCAACGCTTATTCAATCACTTTATGCACAGGCTCTGTGCTTCTTCTCGACGGATTTGAAAGCCTTATCCCTCCTGAGCTTTCTCACCCTTTCAACCTCAAAGAGGTTCTTTGCACGCACTCCTTGCGACAGTTCTCAAACACTTCTAAGTGTTGAGTTCCTTTGACTCTACGCACACCTGCAGCAGCAGTCCTTCAATGCTTCGCTCAGTTTCACGACTGAGACTCTCCTTAGCCTGCGCACTCCTTGCACGGCCCCTATAACCTAATTTCACTCCTGGTTGAATGAGAACAAGAGCTAACTATTTGAACCTTCTGTCAACGCACTCCTTGCGGACGACTTCAACTGCACTCCTTGCAGGAATCCTTGCTCAGATAGAGAAAAAATTGTAACTCATTCCACTCCCTCTTAGATTTCAATCTCAATACATGAAATCATACACATGGCATAATAGCAATGCATAACAGGAAGTAAATACTCATGAGCATAGCATTCAACACACATACACAGAGAATAACACAACAGCCATGAACCTGAATCAACTTCTTCTATTTATTCAAGATCTGTACATGGGTGTTCTTCTACAGTTCTCTGCTTCTCTCCTATGCTCTAGATTCTTCTAACTCTTCCTGAACTATGTTACAATGCACAATGAGGGTGTCTATATCCGTTTTCCCTCCTTTATTCTAAAACTGTCTAATCTAGTATTCAATTCTATCTACTTACATTTACTACTATAAATGCCTCTGCCTATCTCAGATGAGAGCGGGGCGCTCAAGGTATGATTACATTTTACCAAGGCGCTTTCATTAAATGATCTCATTTATGCTTGGCGCATCAACTTCAAGGGAAATTTCAAAATTTTGGGCTGGCGTGTGCCCAACTACCCTTTGTCTTCTGTGTTGGTTTGCTTGTCTCGGGAGATGCTCCTGCATCAATAAACTTTCAGCTCATCATAGCTCCAAGAAAAGACATCAGGGAATTCTTTCATTAATTTGACATATCTCTCTTTGACTTCAAGGCTGAGCTTTCTGGACAACTTAATGATCTTTGGGTCCTTTGGACTCCCAATGTTGCAATCTTCCACATCCCCTTCATTTACTGTAATCTTTGGACTTCTTGCCACATCGTTGTTATCAAAAAGTTTCTCCAATGGGACCATCCCCTTGGGAATGATGTTGCTCTTTAGCTGAACGATATCTCTGCCTGCAATCTGATTGTCAAGATACCCTTCCTTTGTGAAGGTAACTGCATCCACCTCATCATCACAGTATTCATCATCAATGTTCAAATTCTCGAATTCATTTTCCATCTTGAGGAAGCTTTCTATCTGTTTGTCGTTTTCAAAAACTTGCCAGTGCTTCATATTGTCTGGTACTTCTAGCCTGTACTTGACCTCAACCTTGTATCTCTTATCAGGGAAAATCAGAACTTTGAAAACTGCTGCTAGAGTAGCTAAGGCATCAACAACCTGATTTTGTTCTCTTGGAATTGCTGAAAGATTGCATTCTGGAAATTTCTCAAGGAGGTCTAGTACCAGATTTCTATAATCCCTCAATCTGGGATATTTTCCTTGGTATATTCCTTTGATTTGATTTATAATTAGCTCAGAATCTCCATGTACAACAATTATTTTGGCACCCAATTCTTCCAAAACTTTCAACCCCAATATTAATGCTTCAAATTTGGCCATGTTATTTGTGCATTCAAAAACAAGTTTGTAAGAACATAATTTTGAGTCCCCTTTGGGGTGATTGATCCATACATGAAATCTAGCTCCTTCTCTGTAGGCAGCGCCATCAAAATTCATTTTCCATATCTAATCTTCTGCATCATCTTGCTGCTCTGAAAATCTCCTCTATCCGTTGGCTAGGTTTGTCTTTGTCAGCCATAATGATTTCTGTTTCCTTTTCTCCGGAATACAGGTCATTGAAGAAAATGGAAGATCCCAACTCAGTTTCCACTGAATAGATATGATGATTGCTAGGCTTTGATTTGTTGCTGACCATGTATTTAAGAAAAACCTCTCTGTACAATCTTCTGTCTTGACCAAAGACATGAATAGTGGCATACGACATTTTTGTTTGGAGGGTTCCTTTCAATTTTGCATCCCATGACCTGGACAAAAACATGCCAAATTTTGGAGGGATATCAACAACCACTACATCCATAACCATATTATTTGCTGAGATTTGTGCCAAAGACACCACCAGATCCTTGATCAGGCCAATGCATTTCACCTTTCTTGAATCAAAAGAGAACAGATCTTTATAAGTTCTTGTGACATCGAGACCTAATTGGTCCATGACCACTTTGGGCATCAGGTTGTGAGATGCTCCAGAATCCAACATAACATTGTGGAGAGTCATATCGTGGATTTTCAAACTGACATAAAACAGAAGAACTTCTTCATTTTCACTGCCTTCTTGTACTCTTGGCCCAAATAAGATGGTTGGGTGATCATCTTGTATGTTCAGGGTATCAAAGGTTTGTCCCATCTGAAGCATCTTGATGATTTGATTTCTGTACTCACTGTTCTTAATCAATTCTTTAAATGGTACCGGAATTTTTATCTTGGCCATCTCACTTTCAAAATTAAAAGAGGATGACGTTGTCTCTACCTCTTTGATGACCGTTTCTTTCCTTACTTTCGATAATTTCTTCTGAGGTTCTTCTTTCTGCTTTCCTTTTTCCACAATACCCTTTGCAGTAGAATCCTTCATAGTAGAGTCGTTTGCCGCTGAATCTTTTTTGGGCTGACTTGAAGAAGGTATGTTACTCTGAGCTTCTTTGGTGGGATTTCACTTTGGAGGGTTTGGAAGTACCTTTTGATTTCGAAGGTTATATTGTCTTTGGAATTGCATGATGGAATTTTGCAATCCTGTCTCGTAATCTTCCCTTTCTACAAACATCCTTTGCCCCTCATCCTGCAAAAAGATTTCACTTGCATCCATGAACTACTCGTGTTCTTCTTTAGTAAAAAATACCTCTGTTTATTTATCATCACGACAGTTCATGTTGTCTTCAAAATATCCATCATAATCCTCATTCACATAATTATTTTGAAAGGGTGGCCTTATTTGTTGTTCCCCTTGATTTCCTTGGTTTCCCTGATTCGCTTGATCTGCTTGATTTGCCTTATTCCCCTGATTCCCATGATTTCTTTTCTCTATTTGTCTAATCTATGGAATAGATGGTATTCTCGGATTTCTGGGTGGACCATCAGCCTGTTCTCTAGGGTTAGGCCTATTTCTCAGGGCCATTCTCTCCATCATTCTTTCCATGTTTCTCATGATTGCTTCAAATCTTTCTTCTGATGTTTGTGATATTGAAGGTTGTGCTTTATCTTGAGTTTTGTTCATATCCCTGCCAGAATTAGCTTTTATCTTTCTTGAAGCCATTAGGTTCACTTCAACTTCTATGACACCGGTCATCATATCATCTAATGTGGCAGATCTTCGTTCCCTCAATAATAAAGAAAAATCACTTTCAAAAGAATCTGCATATCTGAGCTGAGCAGCTTTAGGGGGGGGTTTTACCTCAGCGGGAATCAAATTATATACCTTCATGAATCTGGTTGAAAAATCTTGCACTGTTTCGTCAAGTGATCTCTTCATGTTGTTATACTGGGTCAACAACTGAAGGGGATTTTTCTTATCTCCCCATTTTGCAAGGAAGCTAGTTTCAAAGACTTCAAAATCTGCTATACTAGCCAATGGAAGGGCTCCGAACCACTTCCTCACTTCTCCTGCAAAACTTTGTGTAAACAAACTCATTTTCAAATCTTTGAAGTCCACCTCTTCCAAGTCTATGAAATCATTAAACTAGTCTATATGCTTTTGGGTTGATATGTTACCTTCAACATCATATAGTTTGATCCTTAGGTTGTAGTCTTGAGGTAAATCATGTAGTTGAGCAGGCATTATGAGGGGATAAAATATGGTTGCCATAGCTGCTGTGAGGGGTCAGAGTGGTTGTTGGTTCTGAGCAGGGTTCACTATAGGTCTGGCAGATGCGGCTAAAATCAAATCTTAGAATCTCTTTTCATCAAAGATGGTCTCGCTTAAACGAGATTCAGATTTAGTTCTGAATAGGGATTGTTCAAATTTCACATAAAACTCAAGATATTCAATGCTAGTCACTCCGTCCTTGGGAAAAGACAGATATCGGTCTGGATGCAACATTGGGGTTACTGGATTTTCTTTTCTTTTATGAACAATATTTTCAGGGTCAGACATAAGGATTGCAACTTCTGGATCTGGGTTGCTCCTGGTGTGAATTCTCTTAGGAGCCATGATTTTTATCTCACACTGTGTGGTGCAACTGGTCTCTGAGTAACAGAGTCACCAGGGTAAAAATAATCTCAGCCAATAAGGTATTTGATCCACTGTCACCCTCATGGATCAAACAAAATCTTTTAAGTTGTTATTCACAGGGAAAATTTTTCAATTTCGTCCCCGACAACGATGCCAAAATGTTAGCACTCTGTAAATTTTGTCTGGCTGATGGACAAATGACAGAGGTAACTACTTCAACCTACTTTAGAGCTAAAGAACTATCTTTCTCAAGTCAGAGAGGGCTCTCTCGTGTCACTTGATATTTCTTTAGTAATCGGTGGCTAGATTTGGTTTGTTTTGGGGGTTTTAATAAAGTTGCTGGCAAGGAAAGGGAGGAACACTCAGGGCTATGGAGTCAAAATTCTGAAAGTGAATGAAAATAATGACCATATTGTAGAACTCTCCAGAGGATAAAGGTTAAATGAGGCGATGAATTTGAGTTATAACTTGAATTTAAGTAGAGTGTAGGAAGAGAGAGAAAACAAATAACTGCATCAGAGAATTACTGAAATGAATTCTGAATTCGTTAGGAAGAAAATTACATAGTTTAAATTGCTTAAGCCAAGAGCATCATAAGATGAATTATGGGCCTTTAAATCTCCAATTTAAACAGAAGAAAATGCAAATGGAATAAAAGAACACATGAAATACATACAATGAAGGGAGACAAAGCTCATATCATCACCATTAGAATATTTTCATAGAGACTTCAAAAGCTTCTGCATATATATTCAATTCAGCTTCAGAAAGTTACAATAGAGTTTGAAACAACCAAAAAGGTGCCCTTTCACTTCTACCAACATTAATTCATTCAAAACTCCTAGTACTTATACAATTTGATTACAATGGATGAAACTGAAGCGTTTCAGTGTCTAAAAACTGACTACAATAATTACAAGTCAACTGTTTCGGTAGGTGAACCAATTTACAATGATTTAAACAAAAAACATTTCATAAACTAGGGACGGATATCTCTGATTGTTCGGCTTCCTCTGCGCCATATGTATCGCTCTGATCTCCTGTCAAACTTGCCAGTTTAGTGACACCTGGAGGTTACTTACTGGTTCCGAGAAAACTTCATTTCGTCTTGTCCAGCCGCATGATTTCCTTCCACTGTGAGTCAGAAGGAATATCATAATCCATAATTTCCTTTATCATAGTTTCCAAGTCAATGCATGTAGCATAGGACATAGTCGACAACCCGATCTTGGCTGTCTTAAACTGATTTAAAATATGAAAGTCAGCGGCCAAGTGTTCCACCAAACTGGGTCCCTTCAGGCTCTCTTTCAGGTCTTCAAATCTTGAATGATCAATTCTGCATTGAGTGAGGAGAGAATTGCATTCTTCTTGATTGTATAATTTCCCTTTACCATCCCAAAATGGTTGGAGACCCTTGATAAACAATTGTTCAAACGTATCCTTAAACTCTTGTATGCTCTGTTCCATTTGCACAGCTTTGGTTTGAACTGATTTGAGCAAATTGTGTTTAGCGATGATCGTCCTGGCCCAAATGATCAATATAGTTTTGTCTTTTACCCCAATGGTCTGAAGATCGGTAGTGGGCACATAATTTAACAAATCAATAGAGTTCTAGGCCCATTTTGAGGGATTTTTTGCGAGTGCCTCATTAACAACAATACATCTGCTTCGGGCAGTGAGAGCCACGTTGTCTTTGTCATTTAAAAAATTCAGATAAACCTTGAAATTATCAGCTTCAACAACAACAACATCCCATATTACATGTTTATCTCGTTGCAACAGTGCTTTTCCCTTCAACCTCGTCTTCAACTTATTTACCCTTTCTTGCAAATCTTGATTCTCTTTTGGAATTGTGCCATCTTTTCATCTTTTATTTTCATCTCTTATTTCAGATTTTCTATGACCTCCTTAAGGCTCTTGATTTCCACTATATTTAAACTTACTTGGGACATAGCTTGAACCAATCCATCAGTGCTTGATCCATCCTATGTATTAGAAGGCACAATAACAACCATATCCGATGTTGCTACCTGTGCTTGTGACCAATTCTCTTTCTCTTTTTCTAGCAACACTTTAGCTTTGTAATTCAGTGCTTCTTGTCTGAATGTCTCCTTTTCTTGCTCTAGAGAATCTAGCTCTATTGTTTGTGGATTTTCAGTGGAGGACATCTTAAGATTCTTCTTTAGGCTTTGGATCATCTTCTCTTTCTCATCTAAATAAGCCTTTACCCCTTGAGGGCCTTCAAATTCCAAACTTTTGACCCGTGTCTTCCAGGATTTGTTGGATGCTTTCTCCTGCTTCAATTGTCCATCTAATTTGAGTGCATGTGTTGTCAATATTGAAACTCTTAGACTCAAACTTAGGTAGTATGAATATAGTGTGTCACTGGCATTCCTGTGAAACTTTACTTTGTTTGGGGTACCAATATTTTCATAATGCATCTTGATTTCAAACACTTTATCATCATTTGCTACTGCTATATTAAACATCTTTCTGTATACATCCCTGACTGAGAACAAGGAAGCCTTATGCTGGGAGATCTTCTCTACTTTGGGAAACAAGTCTCTTATTTGACTATTGGCCATACTTTCCTTCACAACATACTGGTTCATTAAGTCCTCTTTGGATTGGTATACTACCCCAGGTGTCTTGCTATGTACATGTTTCTTACTGCTGAAAACCCTTGAGCTGCTTTCTCTTTGTGGCATGCTTCTTGTACCAACCTATTTGTTCTTGGTTACACTTTCCACCATCTCCATGCTCATTCTCTCTTCAGGTTCTTCTTCTTCCATGTCCACTATCTGAGAAGACAACGTGATTTTCATTTTCTTAAGAATATTTTGCTGACTACTGGCACCCAATGCCTCTGAACTACTCCTCTTGTTATAAACACTCATCTTTGGATCTTTAACAATTAACCTTGGGGAAGTTTTCTGTGTCTGGATCTGCTGAGGGGAAGAATCTATTTGTTGTGTTTGATTAGGTTGCAAAGTGAGTTCCACATCTGCACAGGTTTCTAGATTAGCCAGTTTATCAAATCCTTCAACATGCTCATGCTCATAGGGGCCTTGTATGCTCATAAATCTTCTCTTAGATATGATATGATGCGGATCATATTTCCTCCCTTGTAACTGTGTAAACCTGAATTTGCTGAGTTTGGCTTGGATCTGAGGTAAACAGGACCTGGTCTTTACCACAAAGGGCTCTATCATGAAAGACAATTTTAAGTTAGATGCCTTGTGCATTTTCAGAAAATGCTCTGTCTCTGAAATGATCCGTTGTCTGATGAACTCTAAAGAAAAGACTCTGGGAGTCAAAAAGACTGGTAAAAGGTAAGGTCCTTCTTGATAACCATATACCCAAATTACAGTAGATTGTATGAACAACATCTAATCTCCCACCGTGTTCTCTGGATTTGGTTGCAAAAATATTGTCATTTCTTCCAAAACCCTTGGCAGGTATGTGCCGAATATGAGACTATAAACCCTGGACATGATCTTGTTTATGAAAATAAGCATGGTGATCCTTTTGCATTCGGTTGAGATGAATGCATCTTTAGGGAATTCGGTCTTATTTGGTTTCAGGAACATTCTCAACAAGTGTGTGTAGTACCAGGAGTGTCTCAGTGAATTGAAATTTACCAGTTGTTGGTGCATATTGTCAGCGATGAACTTTAAAAACTTATACAAACCGAATGACCAGACTCTGACATAAAAAAGGTCAACAGGAAACCCAGCATGACCTCTACTACAAACTTGTCATTATCCAATCCTAAAATTTGACTAATTAGGGAACAAGCCCACTCGACCTCAATAATCATGATGCTTACATTGATAGGTAATGACAGACTCTCGAATGGTGTTTAGGTTTAACAATGGTTTATAGAAATAGGGTTTTTACTTCTAAGGGACATTCTCTGTAGACTGTGATCATTTTCTCTTCCTCGAAGGGCTCTGACACTGTGGGGGAAGAATTTGGTATATTGAGGGTGTGTCGAATTGATGGACTATCTATTTTTCATAAGACCTCTGACCCTAACTTATTTAAAATGGCCTTTTCTTCCTGTGAATACGGTTTTGCACACTAGCTTACGAACTCTAGGAAAGGGAAAACGACTTCCATGATGTAAGGGGTAATGGAAGCTTGGGCCGCTTCGAGGAAGGGTATCCGTTTTCCAACATTTTCTAGCAAATTGGCTTTGGACATGGAAATGGGTGAGACTGTTAATTCTGTTAATTTAGAGTCCCTGTCAATTAAGGCTTCTTCTTTAGAGACGAGGTCTTGCTCTGTTATGGATGAAATGACAGGTTTCTCGGCCATAATGAAAAATACCTGTGAATTGGTAGAGAATGCTCGAATCTGGTTCACTGTTGAGCTTTAGTTTCGAATGGAGGGTTTGCACCATTTTTCAAACGTTCGATTTCTTTGAAATATCATAAAATAATGACCAGGGCCCTCCTTTTATATGCGTTTTTCGATATCGGGGGTTTGAAAAAATGGTTTTGGGTAGACCGCTTTTCGCCCCGATATGCCTCTGATGGTGCCATGCATCCGTGAAATGAAACCATGGTATTTTCTCCGGCCCGCCCTCGAACAATTATCTTCCATGCTACTTCATCGCCTGATATGTCTCCTGACCGTCGATATGGGCGGCTCAAGATCTACGGCTTGCCGGGTCCCATTACTTCTCGATATCGGGGACGAGACAAAAGAGTTTTGGGTAGACCTATTTTCACCTCGATATGCTTCTTATGGCGCCATGTGGTCGCGCGCCGAAACCACGGTATTTTCCCTGGCCCTCTCTCACATAATTAAACCTCGTGTTATTTCATCGCCTGATATGGTTGCTGACCGTTGATCTGTGGTGTTTGAGATTTGTGGTTCACCGGGTCCCATCACCCTCGCATCTCCGCCTGATTTATCCATATTCCGCCATATGTGACCCTATCCTCCAAACTATCATGCTTCCATATCGATGTAGCTCCTTGCTAAATTTTCGAGACTTGGATCCTATTTGAAAATTGTTATGGTGATAACACTATGTAATTGGACCTTTTTTCCGAAGATTTATCAATTGACTAAATAATGTATTGATCTTAATAGACCCATAATGTGATATCAATTCATTCATAAAAATGGACCAAGAGATAATATAATTCTTTTTTCTTTCACAAATCCATTGATACTAAACAAATTGATCATTTCCTAAAAACAAGGATGCAATATGTACCTTTTGTAAGCTTGGCACTTGGTGTAGATAAAAGTATTTCTCAATCCGGAATATCCATGTTATAGGATCTTTACCATTAAACTTCTTCATATCAATCTTCAGAATGAAGTATTTCCTTCATGCTGACTTGAATCCCTGATGATGTGGATCTTGGACTAATGAATGATCATGATTTTGAGATTCAAAATTTGTGCTCTCTAAAAGTGACAAAAAACTCCCCATATGTGATTGAGTCTCAACGACATTGTTGCCCTTATTTTCATGATTTCCTTGCACCTTTTTATCTCCTTTAGGGAGTATCTCATCTAGGGTGTTTAAGAACACGCCATACATGGAAAATTTCAATTATTCCATTTTCTTTTCCATATGTTACAGATTTTCATTCATCCTCTTTTCCATATGTTCCTTATTTTCATTCGTTTCCTTTTTAAGGTATTCCTGAGAATGTGATAAATCCACCGGTTTCAACATACCAACACCCATTTCATCGTTACTTGGTTCCTTAATTGGGTTAGCCTATTTTCTACGTCTTCACTTGCAACTTTGAATTCCATGTTTGAGTTTTTATTAGGGGTACCATTATTATTTCTAGTAGCACTCTTTTCCACATGAGAAAATAATAATGCTCCTCTTTTTCCTCTTTATCACAAATTTTGAATCACCAAATACAGATCTTCCGATAAACATTTATGCTAATTTTAAGTTACATACCTTTCAAACCCTTAATTTGGAGTATGTATGGATGGATGACATTTGTCTTGATATATCTCTGAACTTTGAACCCTTCCGATTCTGAAATTTCGACCTATAGTAATTTGATATGACTTCTTAAACTCCTAAAAATTTCACAGTTTAAACCTTCACTGATAAAAAGTTATAGCACAAATACCAAAATGACTTGTTTAAAACTAATTTAAGGATTATAAAAAGCCCCAAATTCCACAAGATATATCTCACAAATTATAACGATTCAACTTTTGAATTTTTTTATTATAAGTAATTCTCTATGTTGCCGCATGATTCTGAAAATTCCGGAGTCTGAAATGTCACTAAAATGTTTTTATAGAGAAAATAAAATGATTGCTCGTTTGAGACTAATTTAAGGACTATTCACAAACCCTAACTTCCACAAAATATATTTCCAAAAATATAATGACCAAGAACCTAAACTTTGGACTAGACATAATTCACTATATCTCTTCAGTCTCCACAATTTCTCACTATCTGAAACCTCCCATAAAAACATTTATGATGAAAATTTCAAGATGACTCTCTTGAAGCAACAAAACCCTAGGATCGATGCTCTTATACTAAATGTTTTGAACCAACACCTTGAAAATGATAAAAAGTCAATGAATAACATTCCTATTCGAGGGGGAAACCTCTGTTTACAATATATTCAATGTATTGTATGCAATATGATGATCCTAAGACTAGGTTTCCTTGGTATATATAGGAGGCAAAGGGGTACAATTATAATGAAAGGATACAATGAAGGGTTCTAGCCTACATACAAATATAACACTAGACATGTAATAATTCAATATCTAGGGATTAATAAGGGGTTTTATACTTGACATGGGGCTTTGTCTAGGGATTAACAATTTGTAGTGGAACATTGTACATGAGAGAGCTCGGATTTCCACCTGTGATGGTAAAATAAACTTATCCTCAAATATGCAACTATTATGAGCCACCCAGATACCCCAAGCCATGAATAGTGGTAGTTCTCTATACTTCTTTAGGCCTCGCCTCTCAAAGTAGACTATATAACACTCTTTGAAAATATGTTTCTCCCATAGTCCCTAACAATTTAATTGAGCCTCTACTTGATCCCATACTTKTCTAGTAAATGGGAAAGGTAGAAATAAATGACTTGTGTCTTCATTTGCACCACAACATTGGACACATAAGCCTAGGCCCTCGAATCCCCTTTTTTACATGTGAGCCCAAGTTAGGATCCAATTTTTTAGAATCAATCAGAAAAGTAATATACTTTTAAGAGGAACCTTAAGTTTTGAATTTTTTTTGTAACACAAGACAATGTCAATCTGTTCATCCTCCTCAAGGGATAAATAGCCCACCTTTGCCATGAATTAACCTCCAAAAGAGTTGTAGGTCCACACCAAATCATAATCACGTTCCCTAATCCTAATGTGTGCATTTGTAAGTTCATATATATATGTGCCAAGTTGCGTCCAAGCCAATATCAACCGCAATTTACCATCCTTAGTTCCAAATCATGGTGGTATCCTCCCACACGATTTTGTTAAGTGTGCAAATCCCCCTTTCCTGTAAAAAACCAATAATATCTTCAAAAAGGTAGATATTTTGGTTACAACCTGTTATGGCATCCACACCAATGTTAGCAATGGAACCCGATCTAACTTGCCATGCCAAATGGTTGCCTAACACTGAAAAATACCTAGAGATAACTCTCCATTGATTGGATGCATTTGTAGTAGTATTTTTCCTTGAGCGATGTTCACTTTCCTTTTCAAGAGTTCAACCTTCCATTGAACCTATCTCCAACACAATAATATTACAATACCTAATTCGTAAGGATGACTCCCATTAAAGTCAATTTGGGGTCTAAATGGGCCTCCTAAGGAAAATATTAAAATAGTAAAATCATATGCCATGTCACACTAATTTAGATGTGTTATATAGTGAAGGTTAATCTACATTGTCTCATTAATGATAATTGCTAAGTAAGTTGGGTTAGTATAGAGTTATGAGATGAGGGTAAAAAATAATAATGAAAGGTTTATATTCTCATGCACATGCAATAAATGATACAATATTATGTAATATTATTATATTAATTAGTTGTTATATATGTATGTATGTATGTATGTATGTATATATGTATGTGTATATATTCCAACAAAAAAATCTGTAACTTTATTTATAATAAAAAAAATTACATTTTCATATGCCTCAAGGTATTCATAAAAGTTCTTTGTAGCTTGATTGAGCATAAAAAATCTACATACATGCCTTACATATCATAGAGATAAATAAAAAGGTAAATTGGTCCTTGACTTAAAATGACATATATTACATATTTCAATAACAAGATTTGAAAACTAACTACTTTCGCAAAACCATGAGCTGTACGAACAAAATAAAATGATCGTTTATGGATTTAAAAGACAAAAATGCATATTTGTAGAGATCAAAATCAAGAATCTGTCCATTGTAGTAATTTTATAGCCAAGGTGCATGAGATAAATAATTTGTATGCCCATCCTGAAAGATGGAGATGGTCCAAGTACCCCGCTCCAGCCCCAATGCCTCTTTTGAAAGGTCATCAACTACCTTGTTCCTATCCCTATATGTATGAGACAAAGAGATGTGTGAAAAGGATTCCATTTGTTGTAGTATATCATCAAAATGTGGATGCAAAGTGAAATTTCTAAGTGATGTTTCCTTTCATAACCATTGAATAACCAATAAAGAATCCCCAAAAAATTGGTAACTGTGTGTTAGATTTGAGAAATATGCATTAAAATACAAAAGAATATAACTGGTCTAATCACTTATGCCAAGCATAAGATAATTCAGTAAATAAAAGAATACAAGAAAAGAGAGAGACACGAGACAAGTGTTTACATGGTAAAACCCGAACCATGGAAGCTGGTCATTGTAATCTTAAGGTAAACTCTCAAATATTACAAGGCAAGAGAACACTTAACCATATGGATGATCTGGCCTTAGGACCCATAGGGTCCTGACTAAAGATCATGTTGGGCCCGAGATATGATCATTTTCATAACGTTATTGTACACTTTTTGACATATGTACATATGCGTTTTTATCTTTCAAAGGTGCTTTTTGAAGAATTTTATGATAAAATGGTATAATCAGCACGAGGTACGTATAATTCGTGTCTTGTGATTCAATCAAGTTTAATTTATCATGTTTTTATGCTTCCAAGAGTTAATTTATGCTTTTATGCTGTTACAGGGAAAAACGCACCATGTTTCTTGGTCCGGCACTTGATCCAACACTCGTTCCGGTACTTGATCCGACACTCATTCCAACACCCAGTATTGCACAAAAACGCAAGGCAAGTTGGCGGTTATGGTATTGGCAGTCAGTGGTGTACAAATCGGGCACATGGGTTTTGTTTGTCATCGCCCCCTCCAGCTACTAAGCTCAAGACAACTCGATTTCAATTGTCCAAAGAGGGTGATTATTGGCTTCTTCCGTTTTGTTAGTTATGGCCGCATTTATTGTATTTTGCCGAATTTAGATGAGGTTTGACCTCCTGTGGTCAACCACCTGGGTTGTAAACCTATAAATACTACCATGATGATCATTATATTGTTAAACAAGTAGAATATCCATCAGATTGGAGATAAACTCGTTGTACTATGTTTTTTATTTTTCACATTGCCAGAATAGTGCCAGAACTGCGTTTTTAACTTTCATGGTGAATTCGACCTGCTGAAGTTCGTGGTGTGCTTGTAGAGGGTAGCCACGACTTGCTGGGGGGCCCACCAGCAGTCTGGGGATGATCAATGTGTTGTTTATACATTTCATAATTTAAATTGTCTTTTATTTCCTGTACATGCATGTTTTATGTTTTAATTAGCTAGCTGTGATTTAATTATTTTATTGTTCTTTTGCAGGTTAGTGTGATGGATTATGTTAGCATAAATTAGTTTTGTAGGCTAGGAATGGACTTGAAAGTCTCTAGACTAACCTCATATGCATCTAGATATCAGATTACACTTTTATTTATGATCTTACAATCAAGTTTAAAACAAAGTTGTTTTTAGAATAAAACAGAGCTCTATTTGGGTTTCATTTGACAGGGATCTTTGATGGATGGATAGATTTAATTCTAGTTCTTAATCATAGTTTGCTTGTCTTACTTTTATATATATTTCATTTGTTTAGTTGTTGGTTAATTGTCAATTTACTTTTTAATAAGCATAATCTAATCTCAGTTTTTAATTCATTTTCTTATCATAGCTTGAATGATTAAAATAGACATAGTATAGTTTTATTTTACGCAATTTCCTTTCATAGATTAAAATGAAATTAAATTCCTTACTTAGATAATGATGATCTCATTATGATGTTAATGGTTTATACATGAATATGCAGGGTATTTAACATTACTTTTATCATGGCTAAGTTTTCATTGGACTATTTACTTCACACCTTTTATTTTGCCATTGAAATTAGTATTGAGCTTATACCATTAGAACTGTCCTTTGTTGTCAAGTGTCATTGAGATATCATCCGTCACCACCGAAGGCATTCACACAACCACTAGCATTACATTTGAGTGTTTCATGGATTGAAGATAGTTTCTTGATTTTGTAGATTAGAAGAGATAGTTTCTTGTTTTCATAAGTTTAGTTGTTAGTCTTTCTTGCTTTCAATAGAATAGATTTCCTTTCATGCATTGCATTGAGCATTTAAATTTTCTTTCACACAAGAGAAATAGTTTTGCATTAGGCATTTAGTCCACTTGCCTCTTAGGCTAGGTAGTTGTTCAATGAGAAGTCTTTGCTTACTTGCCTATTTGCTTTAGTTGTTTTTTCTTACTTGCTCTTTTGTTTTAGTAGGTTAGTTAGGTGTCTTTGCTTACTTGTCTATTTTCTTTAATAGGCTAGATAGGTGCTTTTGCTTACTTGCTTATTTAATTGCTTTCATAGGGTAGTTTCTCATTGAATGTAGGTTGGAAAGTTAAATAAGTTTGCTTTTGTCATTTGCTTACTATGCTTAGTAGTTTGCTTTTGCTTATTGTTTGCTTTACATAGAGTTTTTTTTCATTTGCTTTATTAGGAACTATCCATCAGTCCTTGGCCCAAAAGTGCTTAGGTTACCTAGTTTTCATTTTGCCTAGTAGGGTTTGTTCATTAGATAGGTTTTCTTGAGTAGATTATCCCTAGATAGCTGCTTTCCTTAGTTAGACTATACTCCTACCAACCTTCTACCTTTGGCATATATTTTTCTACAACTCTAAGTTTACTTACCTCGGGTTGACAATTTAATTGAGGGTAGTTTAGTGTCTTTTTTTAGTACATATAAATCACCTAACATTTTGGCGCTGTTGCCGGGGAGTTGTCTCAAGGTAAGAAGTAATTAGGAATTAGACCATTTCTAGACCTTAGCATTAGTTTGGTGGCGGGGGAACTTTAAGACGAAAGGTAAGAACCTGCGCATCTGCTATAACAGGTTCCCCCAAACCTAATAGTAGTTTTTCTTTTTGTTTTCTTTCATGAATAGACCTAGGAAGAAAATGGTATATTTTTCTTTTTCTTTTTGCTTTCTTTCATGAATAGGCCTAGAGACCCACAAGGTAGATACATTAAATCAAAATCAGACCTTTCAACCAAGGTTCATTCCGATATTTTTTGGGGAAGGAACGTTCCGCTTATAAAATCTGCAGACCGATACCGAAAAATAGAAGCTAGCTTGACTCAAAGAGCTAAAATAGTCTCTGAAGGGACTAGCACATGGAGCACTATAGAACAAAAAATTGAAGCATCAATCATACTAGGACAAGAGGCAAGACCACTCGAGTCTTCCACAGAACCAAACAATACAACTTTTGCTTTTACAACACCACCAGGGGACATCATAGACCTTGAACATGTGAATCTTTTGTTTGGTAGTTCAACCAATGTAATCATCTCTCAATTTGACACAAAAAATTTGGCACCAATAGTCTCAACTGACTCAAGTAGAGTCCCACACATCCAATCTATAGGAAGACCTTTCCATCAAAGAGAAACTTTGTTCCCTTCAAAGATAAAACCACTTAGGTACTCTCTTTTTGGAAACCAAGCAAATATGGGTGATTAGGAGGGCCATAACAATGTACGACACGAGGAGGAAGAAGAAACTGGAAACCAAACCGAAACTACCTTCGGATTTCCGATTTTAGACACCACTCCAAATGTCAACATGAAGAATATTCCTCTCTCAACACTACCTACCTTTTATGGTAAAAACAGTGAATATCCAGACACCTTCCTATTTGGATTTGACATCTTCTGCAGGAGCTACAAATATGTGCAAGATGCCCATAAATTAAAACTCTTTCCTGCCACCCTCAAAGACTCTGCATTAAGATGGTTCATGGGGTTGGGAGAATCCAGTATTAGGTCTTGGGAATCCATGAAAGACATATTTCTTAAGAAGTACCAAGACTACTGCAAGACCAAAGAGTCTCATAATGACATCTTTAAAGTCCGACAATTAGAAGACGAGACCCTTGAAGACTATATGGAAATATTTGGTTATATCTCCCATAAGTCAAAATACCATGACCTCCCAGAGGATGCAGTTAGGGCTCTTTTCCTTAAGGAAATTTCAGAAGAATATTTAGAGATGCTTAACTTGATGGGATCAGGTGATATTTCTCATAAACCATTTTCTGAAATATGTGAAATGTGTAAAAACTACTCAAGGAGTAGAGCCAAAATGGGAAAGAATGTTTGGGACCCTTACAATAGAATCTTAAAACCAGTTAGTTCAAGTGGTATCACGAGAGCAAAGATAGGGAACCTTTTAGAAAACTTTAAGACTGACATCTTAAGCACAATAGGTTCCCAGTTGGATACCCTTAAACTAAAAAAGAAACAGGATGAGGAAAATGCAGCAATGAGCATATATTGCCCAAGATGCAGGAGGAAGCATTCCTCAAGGGAGTGCCCACTAGATAACATTTCAGTTTGTGGCTTCTGTACAGAAGACCATGTGATCGAAAAATGTCCATAATTGCTCGGTTTATTAGAAATCTATAGGAGTGGAGACCCTGGGGAGTCTTCTTATGCACCTAGGAGGCCATGGCAGCCTAGGAATCAACCCACATACCCAAATCTACAGTCTCAAGTTCCACCCTATTATCAACAACAATAATGGAACTCACCAGGTTGGAAAAAACTGGCCTACTCAGTACCAACATCCTTGGATTCAAGGATGGAGGGGAGGACACAACCAAGGAAACCCTCAAGCTACACCTATCCCTATGTACAACCATCCTTATCCTCAGTTCTCATTGAACACTCCGCAACTTTTTCCAGGTTTTGTTCCACCACCTTTACCTCCTATCCCACAAAAACAACCGCTACAATTTCAAAATGAAAGCTCCCCAAAATAGACACTATTACCAACACATCCAGTGCTGAATCCTAATAATAATCCCCCTCAACCTCTTAACAATTTTTAGATGTAGGCCTTCCCGACATATGTTATTACTCCTGTTCCATTATAGGAAATTCAACTAAGATCGAGAACAACTCTAGATAGGCAGAGACCTTTAGTAGTCATCCAGGAATAAGAAGAAGAAGAAACCACCCAACAACCCACGGATGACACTAGGTGGGAAGATGTTATTATCCCAAAGAATCAAGAACCCAAGCTTCCCCAAAATGAACCTTCACAAATTACGAAGGTCCCTCCTTATCCAGACCGATTGGTAATCGAGAAACCTACCACCCAACCGGAATTTGACATTTTGAATGTTGAAAAATATTTGTGTCAAGATTCCCCTACTTCAAGCTATTAAAGACATTCCAATCTACAGTAAGGTAGTCAAAGAATTGTGTATTAAGAAGCCATGTAGGAAGCAAAAGGACCCGCCTACAGTACATTTGGTAGGAGGACTCTCTGAGTACATATCAAAGCTGCCAAAGCTAGAAAAATATGGGAATCCAGGAAACCTCGTAGTGACCATAACCATTAATGAGGTCTCCATTGGAAACACTCTCATACACCTAGGGGCAGCCATCAATGTTATGACCGCTACTACCTTGGAACAATTACAGTTACAACCTCTTCTTCGGCCTACCCCAACCATTTTGGAATTAGCATATAAGACTAGGGTTATACCTGAAGGGATTTTAGATGATGTCATGGTTACTTTAGCCTCATGGAGTACCCCGTAGATTTGCTTGTCATTCATTCAAAGGATCCTGCCAGAGGCCATCCCGTTATTTTGGGAAGACCTTGGCTAGCCACAACCAATGCATTTATTGGCTGTAGAGAAGGAGAAATGACCATCCCAAATGGTCTCTCTATCCAGAAGCTCACCATTTACCCTCCAGCTCAACCTATTATGGAAAATCTATGGTGGCTTGAATGCCCATATGAGAATGAAGACTGGGAAGAACCCGTATTGCCTAGTGACAATGCAAGGGCACTTTAGGAGCATACACCAGAAAATGTGCTAAACCAATTCATTTATGCTATTACATGTGTGGATTTTCCATAGTCTTTTACCCAATTTGCATACATGTTTGGGGAAGAATTTCAAGAACAATTAGACCCATCCATTTTGTCTTCGACATCTTTTATTTTCAAAATAGACGAGTCTGCCATGTCTGATACTATGCCCTATGAGATTAGTCCAGGGAAATTTTTACATATAAACTCCGGGCTAGATACAAACCAACATAAACAGTTAGTAGATATCCTTAAAGAACAAAAAGGAGCATTTTCTTGGGAATACACTGACATGAAGAGTATACACCCTGACACATGCATCCATCACATATATACCCAGGGGGAAGTGACACTTGTTAGGCAACCCCAGAAAGGGATGAACCCAACACTCAAAGATATAGTCAAGGAGGAAATCCAGAAGTTGTTAAATGTTGGATTTTTCTATCCCATCTCCAACAGTAAGTGGGTATCCCTGCTTGTAGTGGTTCCAAAGAAAGTGACCGGGAAATGGAGAATCTATGTTGATTTCTGAGAACTCAACAAGGCCACTCTGAAAGACTACTTTCCTCTTCCTTTCATTGACCAAGTTCTAGATACCTTGTCCAGAAAGAAGTATTTCTCCTTTCTAGATGGGTACAGTGGGTACAACCAGATTCTTATAGCACCTGAGGACCAGGACAAGACTACATTTACTTGTCCGTGGGGCACCTATGCCTATAGGATCTTACCATTTGGATTGTGTAATGCTCCTGCCACATTTCAACAAGCAGTATTAGGGATATTTGTTGATCTTATTCATGATTGTGTGGAGGTCTACATGGATGAATTCACAGTCTATGGAAACACTTACTAGGAATCCTTAGACAACTTAGAAAAGTCCTCATCAGATGCCAGGAAATGAACCTATTTGTAAGTCATGAAAAATGCAAAATGTTGTTAACTAAAGGAGTGGTTCTAGGACATCATGTTTCATCTGAAGGAATACAAGTCGATCCTGCAAATATTGAGGTCATTATTAGACTTCCACCCCCCAAGACTCAGAAAGAGGTGAGAAGCTTTCTTGGACATGCCGGATATTACCAACGGTTTATTGAAAATTTTACAAAGATTGTTGCACCTATGTTTGGATTATTGATAAAAGATGTTGATTTTGTTTGGATTGAGCATTGTCAAACTACCTTTGAAACCCTGAAATCCAAGCTGTCGGTGGCACCAGTTCTTAGAGGGCCCAATTGGACTCTCCCATTTCATATATCCACTCATGCCTCCGACACATCAATAGGAGGGGTATTAGGGCAGAAAGAGGACCAACAATCCTATGCCATTTATTTTGTAAGCAAGAACTTGTCCCCTGCCGAGTTGAACTACACAGTCACTGAGAAAGAGTTCTTGGCAGTTGTTCATGCTATTAACAAGTTTCGTCATTACATTACAGGTTATGAAGTATTTGTACAAACTGATCATTCCGCCATTAGGTTCCTCACGAATAAACCTATAAGTAATGGCCGAGTGACTAGGTGGCTCTTGTTATTGCAAGAATTTAACATCATTGTGCTTGACCGACCTGGAAAGGATAATGTAGTAGCTAACTTTCTTTCCCAAATAAAAAATGAGGATGATGATATCCCTGTAGATGATAGTTTCCTAGATGAGCATATTTTTTCCCTTTCTGTCAATACCCCATGGTTTGCGGATATGGAAAACTATCTGGCCACCAGGAAGTTACGGTCTCATTTGTCACCTCATGAAAAGAGGAAAATTATTACACATAGTGCTAATTATTCTTGGGTTGGTCATGATATTTTTCGCACAGGTCCTGATTTGATTATTTGTAGATGTGTCCAAGAGGACGAGGTACCTGAAATACTACAAAGTTGTCATGATGGACCATGTGGTGGCCATTTATCTGACAAACATACAACATATAAGGTGTTACATTCAGGTTACTATTGGCCTAGCATTTTCAAAGATGCTGCCAAGTATGTGAGAAGTTGTGATAGTTTCCAAAGGATAGGAAGACCTACGTCATCTGACGAAATGCCTTTACAGGCCCAAGTTATGATAGAACCCTTCGAAAAATGGGCCCTTGACTTTGTAGGACCAATTTCACCCATGTCACGTAGGAAGAACTATATTTTGGTTTGTACAGACTATGTCACCAAATGGGTAGAGGCAAAATCCCTATTTAGGGCCACATAGAAGTCTGTTGTTGAATTCATCTATGAAGACATCTTTACCCACTTCAGTGTCCCTCGTGAAATTGTTACTGACCAAGGCACTCAATTCACTTCCAAGCTGATGAAATAGATGACCGAGAAATATGGGATTAAACACCGTAAATCTTCTCCATACCACCCTCAAGCCAATGGTCAGGCACAATCCACAAACAAAGTTCTAGAAGCCATCTTGACCAAGACTGTTCAGTTACATCACCGGGATTGGGCTGATAGGCTCCCAAAGGCTTTGTGGGCATACCAGACTACCTGGAGGAATACCAATGGGCATACCCCTTATGAGCTAGTGTACGGGAAACAAGTACTTTTACCAATAGAATTCCAAGTAAGGACCTTCCGTATTGCCGCAAAATTAGGATTGAACCTGGATGAGGCTCAGAGGCAACGAGCCCTACAGTTGAATGAGTTGGATGAAATTAGGCAAGATGCCATCCAATGGATAATACTGGTCCAAAACCAGAGGAGCAAGTGGCATGACAAGTTTATTAAGAAGAAGCACTTCCAGCTTGGTGATTGGGCCCTATTGTTTGATTCCCGATTCAAAACCTTCAAAGGTAAACTTACCACCCATTGGTTGGGCCCTTACGAGGTAGACACTGTATATGACAATGG
>JASDQU010011622.1:66806-77181 GCA_032191745.1 Picea mariana | reverse complement strand
TGGAGAACGATCTTCTATACTCCTCTTTTTCCTGGTTGCCATAACCTTCCTATACAAGGATTTTCTCTTCCAACACTGGGATACTGCATGGTTATTCAATCCACAAAAATTGCATGGTCTATGATTCCACAAGCTCTATTGTATATTATTAACATTCTTATAATCAAATGGAATTTTAGAGTTTCGATATTTCTTATACCTCGGTGAGTTGTCTCTGGAGTCAGAATGGAAAGAATAATTGGCCTCAGCTCCTTCATTGTGATGCTCATCTCTCCCTGGAGATGTCTTGAATCCTCGATCATGGGAATCCATGCTCTCATCCTACACTGAATCGGTTTCATTTCCTAATGAACTGTTGACTTCTAGAGTCTCGGTGACTGTCCTGGGGTCCTCTTCCCGAATGGTTTTGGAAATTTCTCCAACATCCTTTGGGACATAACCTATCTCAACATATCGAGGCCAAACCACTGCCTCGATGGGATACAAAATACCTTGTCCATTGGCTCTAAGGCCTCCTCCTTCGTATCCCATTTTTTCCATCAAATTTAAGAAGATGCATGAAGTATGTTGTTCAAGGACTTTAAAAGAGTCATCAGCATTGATCAAGAAAGGAACTAAACATGTTTTATTTATCTCCATCCCAAGTTGGGACTCTTGGTTTGCTTCTTGAGATGTGTCCAGTTGTTCCTGGTCAGAAGAATAAGTGGATGATGCTTCTAGGAATCCTCCCTGGTTTCTAGATGCCTGGATGTCATCTTCATCTGCTTGACATAGTGTGCATGCATTTGCACTGTCATGCTCCAATCCATAACTAGTGGAGTTACCATGGTCACAAAATGGTCTTATCATTGTCTCATTCGTAGAGCCTTCCCCTGTCTGGACCTTCATGGCTTGTAGCTTCTCTTGCAACCTTTGGTTCTCCTCCTCTAAAGCATGCAACAATGTCTTCAATCCAACATTCTCTACTTGAAGGATTTGGTTGAGATATTGAAGGTCATCGAACCATGACTGTTTTGGTGATCTCGCCATTCTCAGCTTCAACACCTACAACCGGTATCAAGCCTGATCTGATACTACTTTATCTAAAACCAGGGGGTGATTAGTTTCCAATAATTGTTTGATCATGTCACTCCTCCAAAGGGTCAGTTATAGATCGTTTTACTTGAGCAGATTGCAATTAAAGTTATAGTTGAAGTCTTTATAGACTTCAATCCAAATTGAATTAAAGCCTCTTTTAGCTTCCTTATGTGCTATATGTCATGTTTGCATTTACTGATCTATGTGTGAAGATTCATGAAAAGTAACATAAGAACAAAACACATAAGAGATATGACACTTCCCTTGATAACGGAGTTCACCCGATGTGGGCTACATCTCTGGGTCTTACTCCAAAGCTTGACCGCTTTATTCTCCTCATTGTAATTATGTCTCTCCTTTACAAGTTTTAAGGCCAAAGTCCCTTTTTGGTGATGGAAACAAGAGATCGTAATGTGATCATGAATGTTTACAAGCTTCACAAGTTCTCATGCTCATGAGGTAAGCATGATGCTGACATGGACACCATTCCCACATACTCAATATAGAAAAAGAGGAAGAATAAGAAATGACCCCCATCATCATGGAGCCATAGATTGCCTTATATATGCTACTCGGATCCAAGCATATATGCAACCCATACACAAATCCCGAAACCATGAGATTCATGACTGCTTCGTTGGCCACTTATCATCCAAGTGCCATGAATTCCCTTCACATGTAGCTGATTTGTTTTATGTGTAAGAAGAGAAGAAAGGAAGAAATAGAAGGAATAAGTTGGTCTTATTGCCTTATTGCAGCATCTCCATGCTCCTTCAGACCTGTAAAAATCATATTATGCTGCAACATTCAATGAGAAAATAGCATAATAAAAAGCATGCTTACATTGGCTCTTCCATAATTTATCATGTTGATTGGAGTCTTTGTTGTCAAAACAGACATCGCCATTGGATTTGCATCGTCGAATAGCATAAACTTGACTATCAAATCGTCTCCATCGGACTCTGTCACCTTCAGGCCTCCTCTGGACCTTTGCCTCGATCCATGTGCAAATCTGCAATTAATTCATTAAACCGCATCAAAATTTGTGTCATCGTACGGACTAGTATGGACTGGGGGCGTGCTTCTTCCCCCCGTGTATTTCTAAAATGTGCCTTTTAATAAATTATGTGGGTGGATTTCACCAAATTCTCGTTGGCCCAACTGGTTGGCAGAGGGTAAAATTGGCGTTGTAGTTGGGGAGGTCTCGGGGTCAAACCCACAAGCCTCCCCCTTTTGGCTAATAGTTACAACAAAACGCCATAGTGGCGCTAACCTCCATGGCCACTTCCAAACTTGGATGGTTGTCATTACATTTGGCGGATCGTTGGGTCAGATATGGCAGACTCGTATTCCTTTTGGTGCGAGTTTTGGTGGAATGAAAATGGCGGATCGGATAAATTTTGGTGGTGATTCTATCTTGGTGGAACAATTGGCCATTTTTCCAACCTCTTTTTAATTTGGAAAGTTGGTTGTTAGCCCTCATTGGGCATTTTCCAGCTGCCACGTGGCAGCCCATAACTGGGCCACATGGTTGCCATTCATTGGCCCACATCACCTACTTACACAGTCGACTGCCACGTCACCTCTCGCCTAGTCATCTTGGCACATCACCTGCCAGCTGGTTGTATGAATTCCACGTGTCTGCCACATTCTGTATGACCTGCCACGTGGTTGTACGGACTACCACGTGGCACTTTTCCATTGGTCCACATACCGCTGGAAAATGCCAAAAATGGCTGACATGTGGCAACCTCTGGTATTTCCATGTCATAATGTTGATGTCATTATGACATGTGTCATCCTCTATGTGTGCCACATACCCTGTACAGATGTTGACGTCATCTGTATTGATGTTGATGTCAGCAGTACGGATGTTGACTCATCCGTGTTAACTGGGCTAGGTTGACCAAAAATTTGACCACAAATATATTTCAATCCATAACTTCGTTTGACGAACCGTTTACACCGTTGGAAATCTTGTGACGCGCTCTTTGCGATGATGCCAATTTTTCTAAGTTGAGGACGTTGAATTTTTTCCCTTTTCCATTTGTCGAGGCCATTCTGGACCTCCTGGGACACTTCTGAGACTTCTGAGATGTTCTCTACATCCTCTTAGATCACCCTTTTTTTGTTTCTGACTCAAAATTATAACCCACATCTAATTCAGAGGCTTTCACCTCATCCACCAATGACTACTTTGAGTGGCATTCAACGGTGTTATGTCAGGGGCTGTGATGGAACTTGCACCACCTCCTAGTGTCTTTATTTGTCTTCCCATTGTCCTTATTTGTTTGTAGCTTAGATTGGTTGTCTTGAGGTTGTCCATCCTTGTTATGTTCTTTGTTCTATGGGTTGGGGTTTCCTTTTCCCTGCTTCTATTATGAACGGTTCAAAAAACACAAACTGTCGTGTCTTCTGTTTAAGCTTCTGCTTGATTTTGACAGCATATCGATAGGTCGCGCCCAAGGACAAGATGTCCAGAAACTTCATTTATTTCTAGATGTATCTATGCAAAATGYTGCGGTAATTGAGCACCAGATGTCACTAAATTTCTTTGATACCCATCTTGGTGCGCAAGGTATGGAAGACATTGGTGAACTCTCGCACTATKTGGTTCCTTTCCTACTGCAATGTGGTCCATCTTGTAAATAAGTCGTCATAACTTCCAAYAGGGTAGTATTGTTCCTTAATAACAWMYCTGAAAGAACCCCAAGTGGGTGTGACTACAAATAATGTAGATTCCTTTGTTGCCTTTTGCTCACAAAAAGTCTCCCACTGATCTTTGACATGGGGGACAGCCTTAAGGAGCACAAATGCAATATTTTCTCTATCGAAAAAGTTATGGATAGAAAAATACCCTTCTATAAGGTTTAACCATTTGTCTATAGCATTCGCATCTATTTGAACTTCAAATATAGGAATATCAAAAAAAAATGTACATTGAAGGGGGCGGTGCCTCCACTCGAGGAAGATGTGTCGCCTGTTGGCAGTTGTCGAAGGATTTATGCAAATTTATCCATCATATCGTTCCTATGTCGCGTGAGTACTTCCTCAAGAAACATTTTAAATGGATCTCCTACCCCATCGTGTCTCTTTTCTTCCCCCATCGACGGTCATGAGGTTCGGAGAGGCCAATCTTGAAAAGGCTTAATTGTTTCAAGTCCCAACTGCTTATACCTTGACCTTGTTGGGGACATGCATAGAGAAACAAATGAAGAGCACACCGCTTTGATACAATTGATCCAGATTTATGAGAAGAATGAAATTAAACACAGATCTATAACATTAACATAGCGATACAATGAACAATAACAAAGATACAGTGAAACTTAACCTCTATTCAATAGAGAAATCTGTTGAAACTCTAAAATGCAAAATGAAAACAATCTTGCTCAAATGGTGGTAGCTAATCTCTGAGAAGAGATGTTGCGACTACGTGCATTCATCTGAGCGCATTAAAATGAGACCTCCAGACATCAAGAATTAATTAGAAAACCCTAGGCATCGAAAAACCTAACCCTAGGAGATGAAGCGCCAAAAGTCGTGTGGGCAACAATGGGGTAAGTTGGTACATCAACTTCTTGGGGTTGTAACTTTTGCATATGATCTTCATTTTAGGCACACGATAGCCCGTTGGAAAGGTCTATTCAAGGACTACACATGTTGTCATCAAATTTTTAATTTGTCTACAATGTGACTGTGGAAAGAACAAAAAACATTGTTCAGGGCCTCAAAACAGTCCCAGAATTTAGGACCCGAAAAGATAGAAAAAAATTGCCAATATGAAAATTGTATGTGAGCCAGTTGGAATAGGTGGGTGGCCACCGATATCCACCTAGATCAACATTTCTCTGAAACTATACAACAGCAATAATATCTTTTGAGGCAAAAGAAAATGTTATAAATTCTTCAGAATAATCGAGGTTGATTAACATTGGTGCTTCAATAAAGGCTCGTTTGATAGTTTCAAAAGATTTTCTAGCCTCCATATTCCATTTTACCTCATAGTATTTTCTAAGCATAGCATTTATGGATGTTACAAGCTCTAAGAAGTTTGGAATGAACCTTCTTAAAAAATTTATCTTACCAAGGAAAGACTAAATTTTTTTCTTGTTCCTTGGTATACTAATCTTTTGAATAGCTTCAACTCTAGCTAGATCAATCAGTATACCCCTCGAGAGACAATATGACAAAGGCGTTTACCATCTGTTATGGAAAATTGAGACTTCTTAGGATTGAATGACAACCCATATTTCCTGCACTTCTTTAACGTTTTCCTGATATGTTGTAGGTGTTCTTCATCGGACCTTGAAAAGACAGTAATATCATCTAAATAGATAACAATAAATTTGTCCTTCTCTCCTATGAATGTAATATCCATGGCCCTTTGAAAATTCCCCTCTGCATTCATCAAGCCAAATGGAATCTTAGCAACATGAATGTACCCCAAGGTGTAGTGAAATTTGTTTTCTCCCTATTATCTTCATTTACCAATATCTGGTTGTATCCAGAGAAACCATCAATCATTGAGATCCTCTAGGAACCCACCACGCTTTGCAAAATATGTTCTATTTTGGGTAATGGATAATTATCCTTTAAAGAACACCTGTTGAGGTTTTTAAATCAACACAAAGTACAATATCCCCAGTATTCTTCCTCACATGTACCAAATTTGCAATCCACTCGGAATATCTTATTGGCACAATGATTTTTGCATCCAATAACTTCTTCACTTCTTTCTCTATCACAGGCAACAATAAAGGATTTACATGTCTCAGTTTCTGCTTAAAAAGGCTTTGTATTTTTCTTAAGAGGAATTTTGTGTTGTATCACATTAGTATCGTAGGTTTTCAAGTCTTCACATGTCCAGGCAAAGACATCTGAAAATTATTTCAGGTCAACATATTTATGCATCTATTCATTAGACAATGATTTTGACAACTTCACCAATTTAGATTTTGTTTCAGTCCCTATGTTGCAGCTGATAACTTTTTCTTCTGAATACTGAATTGCGTGTTTTTTATACACATCATTATTGTCAAACAATATTTCTAGTGGGACTAAGACTTTTGCTATGTGATTACTTTTTGGCTCAATAATCTCATGATTTCCAATTGTATTCAGAAAATTTTTATCATGTTGATATTCCTCTACATATTCATCTTAATCAATGTGTGCAACAGAAAATTCTTCTAAGGATTCTAAAAATCTCTTCAATTCAAAATCATCATTAAAAACTTGCCATTAATTAACATTATCTGGGATTTAATTTCTATGTCTTACTTCTACTTCATACCTTATCTAGGATGCACAGGAGTCTTGAAATTGCTAGCTGCTAATGCCAATGAGTCTGCTTGTTGATTAGAACTCCTAGGAACAAATGTAATATTGAAAACCAAAAAGAAATTCTCCACCAAATCACATACTTAATTTATGTATTTCTTCAGTATTAATTGTTTGGTCTGATAGACATTTCTGACTTGGTGAATAACTAACTCTGAATCACCAAAAACTACCAATTTTTCAATTCCCATATCTTTGGCAGCCCTTAATTGTAACACACTCGACCCCTAAGTACCATTTTTAGGGATGGGGCATCAAAATTTTGTTTACCTGAACCATCTTGAATCCTCTTTCCGAGGTCACCATCCTCTTATACTCAACCGTAGGTTTCTAATGACTGCAACCAGGCTCAAATCTAAGCTATGGATTGCAAGTTATGGCCTCCCGAAACTCTTCAGGTGCTATAAGTCAAGGGTCATGTGGCGCCCATGTGGGTCCATCTTGTTATCCCTTATCCTAGGGATAACTAAGGGGATTATGTCGCGAGGCCCATGGGTCCTATACATGGAGTACCGAGAGCCATATGAATTGAGCTTGGCCCCAGAGGTCCCATCTTTTCTTCAGTGCATACTATCTATCAATAGCAGCAGCATCCATCCCATCGGCCTGATCCTAAAGTAGTAGTGGGTATTGCTCCATGAGGTAATGAGTCTAGGTCTCATGGTATGTGTCACTCTTATTTTCGAAGCATTTGAATATGTGCACTGAACTCTCTTTTGTTCCATAAACGTTTGCTTGGAAATTATTCTCTTTAACTTGTTCTTACATGGGGGGGGTAACAGAGTGCCCTAGTAAGTTGGTTCCCTTAGGGATGAGTTGCCACTAGGTGGGTCTATGAAATTTCATTTTCCATTCCTTCCATACTTACCACTTTTCATCATCATCCCTCTCATCTTCCCCTACCTTGGTTCAGGCATTGGATTTGACAAGCTAGTAAGGGTTGTACCTTTCCTTGTGGGAAGAAGTGGCTCAAGGCCCAGAGGGTAAAAGTAGCTGGAAAAATTTAAAATCAAAAATGAAACCTTGATATGCTTCACCCAAGGATTTTTGAGAATGTAATAAATGGCTTCTCAGCAAGAAAAGGGGACCCATAAAATAAAATAACTCAAGATCTAGTTGGTGAATAGGAGGTCTCATCATGATTCGGCCTATTAGGTCAATGGGAATGTAGCGGTATGACACTACCATCCATCTGGCCACCAAAACAGGTTAGTGGCTCTTGGTGGCATAGCCAAGAGAAAGGGAGTCTCATCACGAGCCATCCTTCTCATTTCCATGAAGTGCTTGTGGGTAACGTTGTCACCACTGATCACCATGTGAGGACAGTGTCCTCCAGCTATTCTATTGAAAAGAAAAATAAATAAGACAAAGAATAAAAGGCATTGAATGGGCTAGGAAACAATGGCATCCATGACAAGGTGCACCTTGCCCTCTATAGAGGCACCCACAGGTAAGATCTACATTTCCCTGTTATAACTGCACCCCTTGCCCAAACATTCCCTACACCATTTCACACGCCCACATAACCTAGATTGGTCTTCACCTGCGAAACACCCCAAACTTGAGGAGGATTATCCCAACAGGATATCCTAAGACCCCCTCCAAACCTGGCTTGTTAAATGGCATAACGTCTTTGAGCATTTGTCTGGGTAAAGGGGGGTTTGATGCACATGTTTGGGTAATTTGATTATTAGACGTGATTGAAATTGCTATGATCCCTATGAATTATGAGCCCATGGAGGGTGTACTTGTTGTTTTTCCAGGACCATGCCCAGTGGACAGGTACATATGGGGATATGATTAGCTCGGACCTCCATGGGGCTAAAAATCCCACCAGATGGATGTTGTGACCCCAACCAGGGGCAGAGAGACACCAGAGGCTTGCACCAAAGAAAAAGAAGAATGTTCTACCAGAGACACTTTAGCATACCTGGACCTAGGGAGATCTTGCTCTCCCCACTGAACATTGGCCCTGGGAGGACCATGATGTCACCCTTGTGACCCTAGACATCACCCAGTGTCAGATGGACATGATGGAGGCATTTGTGTGCTAGGTGGCACATGTGGCATCATCTTGAGGCCTTGGAAGGCATAACATTTTTCTCATGGAGCCTGGCATCCCACTTATGAGGCCCAATGTCACCCTAGGAGGGCATGACATCACCTATATTGGAATTTTTAGGGTTTAATTCATTGAATTTATGTAAAAACTGGATTTTTGATGTAATTTGGCCATGTCGGCATTTTCTGACCTAAATTTTAATTAGAGGTCATTGATATTTTATAAATAGAGAGATAAAACTCTCATTTTTTCATCATCTTTGACTCACACAAGTGTGAGGTCTAAAATTCGGCCCTCTTTAAGGGTTATTGGCTGAAATTAAGTGGTGCACAACTTCTTGGAGAGGCTAATCTTGGTGTATTTTGGCATTTTTTCATGGTGGAAAGTCTTCAACTAGGGTTTGTTGCTAGATTATTCTTGAGGAAGTAAGTAAATCTAATATTCTTCGTTTTATTTTGAATGGTTATGGTAAATTTTCTTGTTCATATCAAAGATTATGAAATTGCTAGTTTGAAACCCTAGGGGAATAACATATGTTACTATATTTTTCCTTATAATTTTCCACCTACTTGAAATTGCTAGAGAACACTTCTTTTGAAGTATACACTAGATCCCTAGAATTGTATCACTCCAGTAGCATTACTTCATTTGCTTCATAAATTTTACTTCAAATTTAATCTAATGAAGAAGGAAATCGCTAGGGCCCAAGGTTACTTACTTTCTAGCAATCATTCCTTCTAGGGTTTAGACATTGAGACCTTAGGTTACTAACACCTCAATCATCTCATCCATCCCTTTAGATTATCTACTATCATTGCTTTTTTCCTATAAGAATTGTTGTTGCTAATCTTGACTCCATTACTCTAAAAGGCACTAGTCCACTCCTCACAGGTGATTAATTGAACAAACAACTCTTAAAATATCTTCCCTAAGACTCCTACCAACTTCTACTGACTTTAAGCTAGACTAACTCACTAACTAATTTGTTGTTGTTGAAAAATGTTGCTACAGCCATCTATAATAGCAGCAAATTCATCCTAAAAGAAAGATTGAAAGTTGATCAAACATTACCATAATTGCTTCTGACAACTGTTATCATTTTGTCAACCAAAGGCTATTGTTTCTTGTCATTCTTAAGCATTATTGAGGCATAATTGTTGTGGTTGTTGTTAAATATTCATTGTTGTTGTAAATATTTACATTGCTTCAGTTCTATATCATGTTTTTTATCTTTCATAAGTTTGTGGTTTTATGAAGCATTGACATCATATGGTACTTTCAAATTACATTTCTTTTCTATTTGTTGTCTTGTTCTGGGCAGGTACAACTAATTTATCTTTTGCTTCATCTTAGTAAAACTTTGGAACTTTTGATCTAGGTGACCTGTGATAGGGGTGGGACTTTCTTATAGCTTTTATCTTATCCTTCTCCAACCCTCAAGTCACTGAGGACGTCTCCCCTGGGGTACTGTGACATGCCCCTAAACAGAAAGAGGTTTCCTATTAAGGTGACAATGATAGGTCATCCTCCTTTTTACGCCAATTCAATATCCAATGGTCTTTGGCTTTGGGAAAGTACAAATTGCACGATAACATTTTGGCGCCGTTGTCGGGGAACACTGAGTTAATTTTCCTCAAGATGACACTTTTTCGGTAAGCCTTTCCTCAAAATCCTTTATCATACAAAGATTACCTAGTGACTCCACTGATGATGATCCCCTCATCCCTTTGATAGTTTCAAGAAAATTATCTGGAGACTCCACAAATCTCAGGGAGGTATACCAACCCTCCCAAGTCATTTAGAAGAAAACCTCCCTGAAACTCTCCTATAGTAAACTCATTATTTGGAGGCAATCTTCCTTTAAAAACAATGTCTAGCACAGGAACTCAGACT
>JASDQU010011622.1:23077-34822 GCA_032191745.1 Picea mariana | reverse complement strand
TAAGATCTTATGTGATGTCATTCCTATAAATGTTTGTCATCTATTGTTGGGTAGACCATGGCAATATGACAGGAATTTGATTCATGATGGGAGTATGAACACATACACCCTGGAGAAGAATGGGAGGAAACACATGTTGCTTCCGATCAAGGATAAGGAGGTGAAGCCGGAAGTAAGCAATATTGTACTTCTCATGAGTGGGAAGGAACTCCTTAATCTCATGAGTGGGAAGGAACTCAAGGATAAGGAGGTGAAGCCGGAAGTAAGCAATATTGTACTTCTCATGAGGTTAAGAAGAAGGGGGATCCACAGTTTATTGTGGTTAGAAAACTGAGGATTGTTCTGACTAGCACAAGAGTGGATGATTTACCAGAAGAGGTTTAGGAGCTATTAGAAGAGTTCGCTGACATAGTAGTGGATGAATTACCTCGTTCGTTGCCACTGATCAGAAGTGTGAGTCATCATATTGATCTCATACCAGGAGCCAGTTTTCCAAATAAATCCACGTACATATTGACATCGCAAGAGAATGAAGAGGTTAAGAGGCAAGTCCAGGAGTTGTTGGACAAAGGATTGGTCAGGGAAAGCTTGAGTCCATGTGTTGTTCCAACAGTACTCAGTCCGAAGAAAGACGGAGACTAGATGATGTGTACTGACTCGAGGGTGATTAACAAGATAACCATCAAGTACAAATTTCCATTGCCGAGGATGGATGATCTGATGGATTGCTTGAGTGGAGAAAAGTATTTTTCAAAGATTGATTTGAAAAGTGGTTATCACCAGATCCACATGAGAGAAGGTGATGAGTGGAAGACGGCATTAGAAACCAATGAAGGGTTGTATGAATGGCTTGTTATGCCATTTGGCTTAACAAATGCACCGAGTACCTTCATGATGTTGATGAATGAAGTCCTGAGGGAGTTCATCGGGAAATTTGTCATTGTGTATTTGGATGACATATTGATCTATAGTAAAACAGTGGCAGAGCATCTGAAGCATTTGGCTACAGTGATGAAGAGGTTACAGCAGGAGAAGTTGTTGATTAATATGAAGAAATCCTCATTCATGAAGAAAAAGTTCATTTACTTGGGATTCGTTATTTCAGAAAATGAGTTGAGGATGGATCCAGATAAGGTGGAGGTAATCAAGAATTGGCCATCACCGAAAAATATCTTTGAGGTGAGAAGTTTTCATGGATTGGCTAGTTTCTACCGAAATTTCATCAGGAATTTCAGTGGAATTAGCGTAGCGATGATGGATACAGTGAAGAAGAGACACATGTATTTTCACTGGACAGAAGAAGCTGAGAAGAGTTTTAATCTGTTAAAAAGGAAGATCACGGAACAACCAGTTTTGGTGTTGCTGAATTTCCAGAAGACATTTCAGGTGAAATGCGATGCAAGTGGATTTGCAATAGGGGCAGTCTTGAGTCAGGAAGACAAGCCGATAGCATACTTCAGTGAGAAGTTGAATGAGGCGAAAGTGAAGTACTCCACATATGACAAGGAGTTCTATGCTATCATCCATGCATTGAAGAAATAGAGGCATTACTTGATCCTGAAAGAATTTGTTTTGTACAGTGACAATCATGCACTGCAGTTTGTGACTCAACAGGAGAAGTTGAATCAGAGACATGTTAAATGGGTTGAATATATGTAGAATTTCACTTTTGTGATTAAACATATTTCTGGTACTGCTAACAAAGTTATTGATGCTTTGAGCAAGAAGTGCCTGCTATTGCAGGAGTTTAAGGTCAAAACATTGGGTTTTGAAGATCCCAGGGACATGTACGTAGATGATCCAGATTTTCAAGAAGTGTATGAAGCAGCTGAGAACCCAATTCTCAGAGACAGAAGCCAATGGATAGAATACATGATTTAGGAAGGATTGTTTTTCAGGTGCAATCAACTGTGTATTCCGAAATGCTCCATGAGGGAGAATCTGCTGAAGGAGAAACATAGTGGAGGATTGGCCGGACATTTTGGTCATGAAAAAACATTTGTGAAGTTGAATGAGTCGTATTTTTGGCCGGGAATGCGATCAGATGTCAAGAGATTTGTGGACAGATGTAGAATTTTCTAGCATTCGAAGGGAAGGAAGCAGAATGCAGGGTTCTATCAACCATTGCCCATACCAGAGAGGTCGTGGGATGCAATCAGCATGGATTTTGTATTGGGGTTTCCAAGAACGCAAAGAGGTTTTGATTCAATCTTTGTGGTGGTGGATAGATTTTCCAAGATGGCACACTTCATTCCATGTTAGAAAACCAGTGATGCAACTCACATTGCGAATATGTTTTTCAAAGAGGTCATTCGAATTCATGGGTTGTCGAGAAGTATAGTTTCGGATCGAGACACAAAATTCATAGGGCATTTTTGGAGGACCTTATGGAAAAAGCTAGGAACTAACTTGTCATTTAGTTTAGCTTATCATCCTCAAACGGATGGACATACAGAAGTGGTGAACAGAAGTCTGGGAGACTTTCTGAGGAGCCTGGTGACAGAACACCACAGCCAGTGGGACAACATATTACCACAGGCAGAGTTTGCTTATAATGATTCGGTTAATAGGAGCACAGGGCAGAGTCCATTTCAGATTGTTTATGGCATGAAACCGAGAGGAATTTTTGAACTGAGGGATTCAGAAGAGACTACGACTAGGAGCGCTAGTGCAGAAGAATTCGCAAAGGCGATGAAGGAACTTCACAGCCAGGTGAAGGAGCGGTTGAAAAATTCGAACCAGGATTATAAGCGCAAAGCCAATCAGCACAAGAGACAACTTCAGTTTGAGGTTGGTGACTTGATTATGGAACATTTGAGAAAATAAAGGTTCCCGAGAGGAACATACAATAAGTTGAAGATGAAGAAAATCGGACCATGCAGGGTCTTGAAGAAATTTGGGGCAAATGCTTACGAGATTGAATTACCCGATGGGATCGAAATTTCTCCGATATTCAATATCTCGGATTTGTACCCATATAGAGTTGAGGAAGAAGAAACTGGAGGTGAGAAGCTAGTGATCTAGTGGCAAAAGAAGATGCCAGTTGCAGAGAAGCCACAAATAGAAAGCATACTGGATAAGAGAGTGAGCAAGAGGACCAGGCAAAAGCAATAGTTTGAGTATCTGGTCAAATGGAAGAATCATCCAGTTGAAGATGCCAGCTGGGAAAATGAGGTAGAGATACAGAAGCATGGACAGACCATGCGCGAGCTCATGGACAGGAGCCCATGAAAATTTTCAAGCGAGGGAGTATGATGCAGGAGCATCACCAGCGTCAAGCGAGCCAGCGCGGAAGCGAAGGACAGCTGGGCAAGCGCTAGCGCAAATTTTGAAATTCCCTTAGATTGTTGTGCCATCTTAAATGAAGTCATTTAAGCAGAAGCGCACTTGTATAATGTAAGCGGACCTTGAGAAACTCGCTCTCATCCTTAGTAGGTAGGAGGCATTTAAAGTAGTTAATGCAGGTAGATAAAAATTAATTCTAGATTAGATAGTTTTAGAGCGCAAGAGGGAAACAGGATATAGACACCCTCATTGTGTATTGTAAGATGAGTAGAGGAAGGAAGAGCATAGAAGGGAAGTAGAGAGCTGTGTAAGAACACCCATGTACTGATATTTGAATTAATAGAAGAGGTTGATTCAAATTCATGTTTTTGTGTTTGTTCTCTGTGTCTTGATATGGAATGATATGTTCATGAATGTTTGCTTCCTATTATACATTTGCTTTATATGCTGTTTATATGATTTCATTTTGAAATTAAAGTCTAAAAGGAAGAAGGAATGAGTTTCAATTTTTTCACTATCTGAACAAGGATTCATGTAAGGAGTGCAATTGAAGTGTCCGCAAGGAGTGCGTTGACAAAGGGTTTAGGTGGAGATAGTTTTTGTTCTCATTCGTCCAGAAGAGCAGATAGGCACAAGAGTCGTACAAGGAGTGTGCAGACCAAGTGAAGTCTCAGGGTTGTAAACCTGAGTGAAGTAATTAAAGACTATTGCTGCAGGTGTGCGCAGGGTCGAAGGATTTCAACACTTAGGAAGTGCTTGAATGTCTTCCGCAAGGAGTGCATGCAAGGGGTTTTCTAAGGGGACGCAGAGTCGTGGAAAAGCTCAGGAAGGATAAGGCCTTCAAGACTGTCGAAGGACAGTGCAGAGAAGTTGTGCCTTGAAAGTGTGCAAGAAGCATCACAAGTTCGCATGCAGGTGGATGAGTTCCACGGAGGAACACTTAGTCATTTTGCAGATTTCATCAAGAGGAACGGATGGTCGTTATTCTCCGAGGAGGATTCACGACATCCCGTGAACCGTCAGATCTCACGGAGGAGCAGGGAAGATACAGCAGAGTATTCTTGAAGGGTTCAAAGCTCAGGAGGGATAGGGCCATAGACCCGAGCCATAAGAACTGTCGGATTTACACGTGAAGTCGCATATCGGGGTTTCGTAGGTTGAAACTCCGTAACATTGCAACGGGAATCACGAAATCACGATACGCAATATCCCAACGGCTAAGTAAACAGTGTGGGGCCATAGGAGTCGGTGACGTGGACAGGTGGCACACCATTTCGGGGTTTCACAGCAAGAAGTCCCGAAACATTGACATTAGAATTCGCGATCCCGCGAAGTCCAAAATCCTGATAGAGGTGACAGGACGTTGGATAGTCAAAACTCGCGCGTGAGTCGGAGTTTCGGTATATCGGGAAATCAGGAGTCGGGGATACAAGTTACTCGATGTCGCGAGTCCCGAATTCGCAATAGAGGAAATCTCGATAGGATAAGGTCAGCGTTGACTGTCGTCAGATCTCGAGGATTCAAGAAGCAAGCGCTCGACCACTGACCTCGCAAAGTCGCGAAGTCCAATCTCCCGATTGTAAGGAGGAGATCCCGTGAAGAGATTTATGTGGGTGTAGATTCTCGATAGGGAATAGAAGAATCGTGTGGGGTTCTTCGAGCCGTGGAAGGAAGAAAGATCATGTGTGCATGTTGGCCTTCCGACCTGTGGGTTGTGAGGTAATGGGCATCGCCGTCATCTTGTGTCACTTGATGATGTGTCACGAGCCGATCAAATGCCACATGTCACTCTGATTCATGATTTCCACGTACCTAAAATGCTGATTTCAACTTGACACTTGTCGTTATTTGACTGTGCCACGTGTCCTTGATCTAATAGTTAGAATAGTATCTTGGATCAACAGTTGAGAGTGCCTTTGGAATTTCCTCCTTCAGGAATTTTGATATTTCTTGGTGGTGAAACTCCCAAAGCAATTCTCCCAGAGTGATGTAACTTGATTATGTCACTTGTTGACATGGCACAAGCCAATTTCCTCTTAACGCTTCTGATCACCTGATTATGCCATGTGTATTTGTTGATGTGGTTTGCTGACATGGTCTGCTGATGTGGTCTTTTGATGAGGTCTGCCACTATTTCCTTTTGCTAATGTGGTCTGTTGACCAACAGCCTTGAATCAACGATCCTTGTTTGTCCTCCAAATTCGACGGTCCTTATTCATTTCGGATTTCCAAGCTCGGGTATTTCATATCTCAAACATTCTGGATCGTAACCTCCTCGCGACTTTAAACCCGAACTAAATGGTGTTCATCGATTAGGATCTTAGATAGATGACTTGATCTGTCAGCATTGCGTCTCTACTAGCTTATCCTGTCCTTCCACTTGAAAGTGATCCGACGACTGACGAAAATTCACATAATTGAATTCTCAAACGTTTTTCTCACTTATCCTATCCTTCCACTCAAAAGTGATCCAATGGTTGTGAATTTTCTTAAAATAGATCCACGATTGATTGTGTGACCACAATCTACGAGTGTTTTAACTCGTCACCCAAATCTGCAATGGGAAGATGTGTGTTATTGGTGAGTTAACCATAATCGTTGATCTTTGAAGCTATAAGACTGGATGGTCCTGACTAATTGCAGGATGGGAATAAGCGCGATGTTTAATTCTCCTTTAAATCTCCGCAATTCATCCCTGTCATAGATTTGGGGATTGTGCATCCGACAGACATGATTTAATCTGACTTAAACTCATTGTTTATTGGATCAACCGCAGTCGTAGATCTTTGAAGCTATGAGATATGACAATCTAGATAGATTGCGGTATTGTAACTAGCGAGTAGTTTAATTCATCTTTCACTCCTCGCAATTCATCCCTGTCATTGATCTGGATTGCAGATCCGACGGTCTTGATTTAATATGATTTTTATCGCGCCATCTCTTCTGAGCTTTAATCTCCAGTCGCTTTTGTATTGTGCTTTCCTTTCTGAGTATCTCTGCTTGTTGTTCTCTCCTCCTCTTGAGCTTACGCTTGCTTCTGCTCCACCTTTTGTTCTTTCCATCAATGACAAGAACACTCTTTCCTGCAAAACATGCCAACAATTTTCCCCTTTGGCATTGATGGAAACCCTCAAAGGATGCGCTAGACTACTTGGACCTCCAACTGTAGCATTCAGACTACTCCTTTTGTCCCCCTTTGACATCAATGTCAAAGAAAACATGCTCCCCCTAAGCTGTTGTAGTACTTTTCGGAGGTACAAGATATTCAACCAACACATACTCCCCCTCACAGGATGGACTCTCTTAGGTTGATAATGAGGTCACACCCAACTTCTTGTCACATACCCACTACGGAAATCAAACTTTTTCATTGATGTCTCAACAATCAGAATCCCCGAAGTCCTACGGTGCTTAGCGCAGGATAGCTCTTTCATTTTTCCACCTCCATATGATTGTAGTTCACGACTATGGGCTGAATCAGCACGGTGTCTTTTCACACTTCGCGACTCAGTGCTACCAGAATGTCGAGTCTCTCAACTCTGCAAACCCTGAAGCTTGAAACAGTGAAACGCCGAACCCCGAGGGGGCTAGCAAGGGGCAAGTTTCTCTCTTGGGGTCTTGTCTACGTGACCCTATACTGTGTCCATGCACTTAAGCCATCCAAGAGCTTATCGACTTTACACAATTCGGGGAATCGCGATACACGACTTCTACCTTTCCCCATTCAAATCCCCAAAACTTTCGAGGTCTCCAAAGTTTCCCTCCAAAGGGAGATCGATGGCTGTAAGCCTCTCCTGATCCAACGGTATGGATCCTTTCGGGGTTTCGGTACTCGGGAGTTCGAAATGAAATGACTCCAAGACTCTTCGTCATTCAAATATCTGAATTCCTATATGGAAAGTCAT
This sequence comes from Picea mariana, assembly GCA_032191745.1. Taxonomy (NCBI): domain Eukaryota; kingdom Viridiplantae; phylum Streptophyta; class Pinopsida; order Pinales; family Pinaceae; genus Picea; species Picea mariana. The sequence continues at coordinate 27,632 of JASDQU010011622.1, read as the reverse complement.
GTAAGAGATCGACGGCTCTTAGGAGCGTGGATCCAACGGTCCACGGGATTTCGGGTATCTGGATTTCATGACTCACGAATGAAAGGTTTCTTGCCTTTTGGTTCCTTGGATGCCAAAACGTCGAAACGTCGACCGGCAGCCACGTGTCCCTTCGATGGATGGCAGCGACCCTCAACCAAGATCAATGGTCGTGGTCTTTTTTGGATGATCAACGGTCATGATCAAATCCCGATTTTTCTCAATCTTAATCACACCTCACGCCATTTCGAGGCTTCGGTGATCAGTATTTCACGACTCGCGAAGACAAGGGTTCTTTTCCCTTTTGTTTCCCGGGTGCTGAAACACCGAAGCGCTTACCAACAGCCATGTGTGCTCTATAGATGGACAGTCCAGGCACTTCCATGGACCATGGGTTCTATGGTCCCAATTCCTTCATCTCTTGCAAGGGAAAAAGGGGTCGTGGCATTAATGCCTGCGTCTCCTTCTTAAATCAAACGGTCATTACAGACCCTGGGATCCTCCGAAGGGATCTTGTTCATGCATTGCTTGCAAAGGTGGAGACGGGTCGAGGAATTATCATCCACGTGTCCTCCCTCAAATGAACGGTCCTCATTGTTTCGTGATTTCACAACTTACGACCCCTAGTGACACAAATCCTTTGTCAACTCGAATCCCCAGTATCCGAAATATCGATGGACTCTCGATCTCCACCACATGTCCTTCACGGATGGATGATCTAGGTCTATATCGGGACTTTCACCATGGAGTGTCCCAATCCCTTGTCATCAGGACTCCTGGAATCCCAAATTCCGAATTCCCGATACCGACTCCTCCCTCGGGACTTTCGCCCTTGTTCACGAGGGATTAACCCTCATGCATCTCTTAACAGATCCAACGGCTGTCGGGTTTTTCTAGCTAAGATCTGATGGCTCGGATCTGTCCCACATCATGCACTCTCCCACTACTTCCTGGACGTGGAAAAATCAATGGTCCAGATGTTCTCATGGACCTTGGGGATCTACGATCCCGATCTCTTCGCTACCCACGAAGACATAGAAAGGCAAAGTGGTAAGGCATTTAACCTCCTATTTTCTCCTACCAATCTAACAGTCATGGGTGACCACAGATTTCCCGACGGGATCTCCTCCGTCGATTAACACCTATTCAGGGTTAAGGCGCTTAACCCTCCAGTTTCTTCTTCCGATATGACAGTCATGAGTGACCACCAATCTCTCGATGGGATCTCGTCCATCGATTTGATACTTATCATGGATTTCTTAAGGCCTTGCGCCTTCACGTCCTTTTTCCAGGTTCTTGATGGGCGTTTTCGGGAAGGGTATCTCTATGGGGAGGTTTACCCAGGGTACTATCTGAGGCAGATAAGGGTATCTCTCTTCTGAGAGCTAGGCATGAAGTCTGAATTAGATCAGTATGCATATAAATAACAATTTATGAGAACATAATCCATACGTAGTCTTTCCATATAAACATACAACTACCAGTACTGATCAAGACACCATACAGACATTCTTATAATGAAATCATTCACAATTTCACAGCTTATGATTATAAATGTTAGCATGCATATATTTCAAGATGCCAAAGGCAAAACACTTATCAGAAAGTAACACCAGGGGTTATGCAACTACTGAGAGGGATGCTTGTTTCCACCCAACCGTAGGCTCAGCGACTCCCAGCGGATTTACCACTAGCCACCCCCGAGCTGAGACCACGATGTTGTGAGACTACGTCTCTATTTACCAGTGACTAGGAGCGAAGGTTACTCTCCTTCCTCTCTGCTATCACCCACTCTGCATATAGCCAGATTTCTCTTTCTCCCCTCGCATCTGCCCCCAATCGCTTCTCCCCCCACACCTTATCCTCTTGCGAGGTTGCGTGTGGCATGATTTCCCTTGCACTGGTCAAGCCTAACGGCTCTACGGATGGGCAGTTCACCTCCCCATCCCTCATTAACTCCTGAGGAGCCATCCACCTACCAGCCTGCGAGACATTTAATTCGGGGCTAGCGAGCCGCTTTTGGTTCTTCAGGCTAGTGGAGTCCAAATACGGTATTGATTTTCGGTGGAAGTTAACGCCACCTTTCAAGGTTCCTTCCACCGCCTTTCTGCAGCCATCGTGGTCTCTTTTTCAGCATATCCTCTCTCAGTAGTCCTGCGATATAAATTCATAATATTATTCACATTCATCAACGACCTTTTCCACAAGGTCCATTCACATCACATATTCACATTTCTGAGTTTGCCACAGTTCTTGGCCAGTCCAGTTATTTTTACAAACTGGGGGAAACAGGGTGTTACAATTCCCTCCCCCTTAAAGGAACATCGTCCTCGATGTTCTATATTTCAACATGTCATGCATGTTCGGATGCAAACAAAATCGGATATTCCTGTTTCATGGCATCCTCCATTTCCCATGTAGCCTCATCTGGGCCAAAATGTTTCCACTTCACCTTGACCTATGCAATGGTTCAGTTCCAGAGTGGGTTTTCCTTTCTGTCTAATATGCATTGGGGTTCTGGTAGAAATTCTCCCTCCGGTTCCACCTGAATCATAGACCAATCAATTATATGATTAGCATCATGTACATATTTCTTCAGTAATGAAACATGGAAAACATTATGTGCTTTTACTATGGGAGGAAGTGCTAGCCTATAGGCTATAGGTCCCACTCTATCTAGAACCTCAAAGGGTCCACAATACCAGGGTGCTAACTTGGCACAAGCTCCCATTTTCAGGGAACTCCTTCTAGGATTAATTCTGAGATATACATGGTCTCCCATTTTGAACTCTCTTGGAGTTCTCTTTTGGTCGGCATAACTTTCCTGTCGGTTCTGAGCGACCTTCAGATTTTGTTTTATCTGAGTCACTTGTTGTTCCATTTCTTTCAACATATCAGGTCCAATAGAAATCTTGTTTACAGGGTTACTCCAGCTGACTAGAGTATTACATGGCCTGCCATAGAGGACCTCGAAGGGACTCATTTTTAAGGATGCTTGGTAGCCATTGTTGTAGGCAAATTCTACCAATGGCAGGTAGTCTTCCCATTTTCTGGGTTGATGCATTACATGCATCCTTAACATATCCTCTAATATTTGATTCACTCTTTCTGTCTGTCCATTGGTTTGAGGGTGATAGGCGGTGCTAAACAACAATTTGGTCTCTAAACCAGACATCAGTGATTTCCAAAAATTGGAAGTAAATTTTGTGTCTCTGTCAGACACTATCTCTTTCGGCATACCGTGTAGTCTAAATACCTCTTTCATGAATACCTAGGTGATATCTATCGCCTTGCAAGTCGATTTGATGGGGATGAAATGAGCAGACTTTCTCAATTTATCCACCACTACCATAATGGCGTCATTATGTTTGGTTGAAGTTGGCAATCCAGTGATAAAATCCATGGAGATGGTTTCCCATTTCCATTATGGGATTGGTAAAGGTTGCAATAATCCTGCTGGGTGTCGATGTTCTGCTTTAACCTATTGGCACTCTATGCATTTGGCTAAGTACTCGGCTATGTCTTTCTTCATTCCAGGCCAATAAAATTGTCTCCTAGTGGCAGTGATCATTTTCTGGTATCCTGGATGACCGGAATAGGGTCTTTTATGTAGTTCATCCAGTATGAACCTCTTCAAGTCGTCACAATTTGGAATATATAGTCTATATCTGTAGGTGAATAGACCTCCTTCAATCATCTGGTAGCCTTCATATTTTACTCCAGCGGGTTCTTGCTGTAGGTACAGGGTCACAGTCTGAACGAAGGGATCTATCTCTTGTGCATTTATGATTCTATTCTTGACATCTGTCTCGTAGGTACTCACCACTGCCAAGTGAATTGTTCTCATGCTTCTGCTAAGGGCATTGGCCACCCTATTTTCTTTCCCTTTAATGTGTTTGATTTCAAAATCAAATTCGCTAAGGAGGGCCATCCATATAGCTTGTCTGGCATTGAGCTTTGGTTGGTCAAACAAATATTGCAATCCACAGTGATCTGTCATAAGTACAAATTTTCTTCCCAAGAGGTATTCCTCCACATTTTCAAGGCATGCACTATGGAAGCCAGTTCTAGATCATGAGTCACATAATTGACTTCATGTTCGTTCAATTTTCGAGATTCATAGCATATCACACTTCCTTTCTGCATAAGGACTCCTCCGAGCCCTTCCTTACAGGCATTTGTGCACACAAGGAAGTTAGCTTCTGGGTCAGCGATTTTCAACACGGGTGCATGGGTCAGTAGATGTTTCAGGGTTTGGAATATTTCTTCACATTTCTGTGTCCACGGGAATTTTGTCCCCTTCTTCTGGAGGGCAGTGATTGGACAACCAATCTTGGAGAATCCTTTTATAAATCTCCTATAGTATCCTGCTAATCCCATAAAGGATCTGATGTCTGAAACATCCTTTGGGGTAGGCCATTCCATGATGACCTGATCTTGTCAGGATCTACTACTACCCCTTCCTCGGACAAAACATGTCCCAAGTAATGTATTTGCTTCTGAAAGAAGTCACATTTGCTGAATTTAGCATAGAGTT